>NQII01000467.1:116135-159408 GCA_002778355.1 Clitarchus hookeri | reverse complement strand
ATATCCAAGAAAATCCGCTGACCAGCGGCATCGTCCGGCACGATTCCCCCTTGCGAAAATCCGGTGTAAACCGGCCGGGAATCGAGCCCGGTTCGCCTTGGTGGGAGGTAAGCAGTGTAATCCCTCAGGCACCGTAGCCCCAGATAACTTCAGAGTTGTTTCTTCTTCAGTAAACATTACTTGCCATTTTCAGTAAAGTTTTCTGGGACACGACTAAGAGCAAGTTAAAATGTTTACGCAGAGTAACATTTTGGAATGCCTGCCGCCCCGAAGTACAGGCTGTGTCGGTCTGGCCAGCCACAGGAATGTGCGAGATGCGATAAAATGGGGATGAAGTAGCTGCGGAATTCAAACAGGTGTTTACCCCTTGTGGAAATCTTTGCCCAGAAAAAAAATCCACAGAAGACTAAAATTGGGATAACTCACCTTTAGTCCGTTATATGGCTCATCTCCGTAAAGGCAACTGCAGACTGTCAATGGCAATATTTAGCATACTTAGTCACCCCGCAGGCCAATGCCTTGAGTTTCTATCAGAATTACAGTTGTGAACTGAAAATTTACAAAAGAATATTATTTTCAAACTTTTGCGCTTATTAGAATAACTTCCATGTTGTTGAACATAGGCTAGAACGGCATTAGTTAGACTTTTAATGCTACATAAAACTAGCCGGATCAAACGAAACTAGGATAGACATTAGGTCTTAACACAACGCCGTAGAACCTTGACACCCACCTCAACGCTGAAGTACAGAGTAGATGAGTAGACGGGGAAGAATTGGCGTGGTGGTTTCCTTTGACGTGAACATACCTATTCTCTGATTGGCTGCGCGGGCCTCTGGAGATGGCCCTACTGCCTGATTGGCTACTACTGTCTTCAACGAAAGGTTCCGTATTGGTTGAGCTGTCGGTGGGGAAGTAGGCTACCAGGCGTTGATTGGCAAACGGCGTTCAAACATGTTGCTGCTCAGTGACACCATTTTGCTGGTTTGTGCGGCTTGAGTTCGCAGACAAAGCGGCCGTTTCACCTCTGTATTCATAAGTACTCTGTAGCTGAACGACTGCGAGTTCGTCTGCATTAGGGCCCTTTATTAGTTGCAAGTCGCTAATGGCATTAGCGTTTATCGTGGGCTTTCTTTGCCCGAACATGATCATAGTTGGTTAAACCAATCTTTTAAAAATATATATTTCCTTTCCTTTCCTGTCCAATTTTCTTCTTTGGTTAACTCTCTTGTATTTCACTGTTAGAAAGAGTGACCTTAAAATTACGGAAAGTACCGGTTACATATTATCTAGACATCTTCCTGAAATTACGAACTCTCAGTTATTTTAAATAACGTTCTATGCGTAAATTTCACATAAATATCCGTAAATTCACGAAACGTGTCAATAAACTTGCAACTTTTTTTTTAAATCTGCTCTTTATAAAAAGGAGAACAAAAAAAGTTTTACTTTCGTGTATAAAAATGACCGTAAAAAAAGTTTAAAAAATATTTCTCTGATAGCAGGATTTGCATTAGGAAAAAAAATTTACAGTGAAATAAATACCTTATCCACTAACCTACAACGTTTTTACAAGAAGTATTGTAAAAAAGGAACACACGCAGAATGATGTATGTATACCTCTCAGTCATGTTATAGTGCTTGCAAGTTTATTTTATTTCAGCTTTACANACACACGCAGAATGATGTATGTATACCTCTCAGTCATGTTATAGTGCTTGCAAGTTTATTTTATTTCAGCTTTACAAAAGAAAAATATTTTATTTCCCGTAATGTATTTTTCTGTATACAACAGAGAAATTAAACACAATTTAAATATTACGTCCTGTATTGGGAATGCAATAAGAATCCACAAATTAACACTCAATAACTGGAACCACATACATAGCACAGGATATCCACTGGATATCCTAACAACATTAACAATATCTTAAAATCATTTAAGTCCTGAGCTGAANACACACGCAGAATGATGTATGTATACCTCTCAGTCATGTTATAGTGCTTGCAAGTTTATTTTATTTCAGCTTTACATAAGAAAAATATTTTATTTCCCGTAATGTATTTTTCTGTATACAACAGAGAAATTAAACACAATTTAAATATTACGTCCTGTATTGGGAATGCAATAAGAATCCACAAATTAACACTCAATAACTGGAACCACACACATAGCACAGGATATCCACTGGATATCCTAACAACATTAACAATATCTTAAAATCATTTAAGTCCTGAGCTGAANTACATAGCACAGGATATCCACTGGATATCCTAACAACATTAACAATATCTTAAAATCATTTAAGTCCTGAGCTGAATCTCTTGAGGATATCCGTTGGATATATAGTAGAAGATATCAGTTCGTACCATTTCCTTGATATCCATTTGATGTTACAAAACATCCAATGGCTATTACTTATGGTAACTGTCCAAATCTAAAAATATCTATAGGATATCCACAATATCTATATCCTTGTGTGGATATTGGGTGGACATTTGGATATCTCTTGGCAGTCTTTTGACTGTAACTTTGCTATTCCTGGATGCCCTTGGATATCCAGAACGTCTGTAGGGACATTCATTAGAAATGTTTTGGATGTATATGTGCTATACGGGCACTCACCTACCATAACTTTACACGAAGTACTGGATTTCGTAAATATGGATTTTTCCCGAAAGTGACAAAAGTGCCTCTCTTAGTTTCAATTCGTGTTATAGCACTAGCTATTTTGTTTCATTTGCAGTTTATAAAACGAGATAACGAATAAATAGTTTTATTTTCGTTGTGTGCGTATTTCACTGTGTATAAAGAAGGGTTTTTTCTGTAGCGGAATTTAAAAAAGAATCAAAGAATTGGCACTCCTTGAGTGGTTTACCACTCACCTACTACTATTTTACCCGAAGTAGTATTCTGAAGATGGAATTTTATACGCTTTGGGGATCTTCGGCATTGTTCGTGTCTCAAAGTAGAAGTCATAAGAATACGAAGAGCTTCCGTATTTTATATTTACGGTGCTCATTTCTGTAATTCGTAATTACGGAGTGGCTTTCCGTAAAATAACTCTGTATCTCCGTAAAAGTTTCCGTAATCCTACAGAAATTTCTAAGAGTGTAGCTGTGAGGGTTTCCTGTCTATATTTTTCCTTGATATTTTTCTTTAACGTTTTGATTGTAAATTATGTTTCGGCGTTATCACCCAAGTGCACGATATCGTCCAAGACGAAAGAGATATTTTGTAGTTGTCAGCTAGCCACTTGATCTTAAGAGCAGAAGATTTCTACCCGTTTATACGCGATCGNAAAGAGATATTTTGTAGTTGTCAGCTAGCCACTTGATCTTAAGAGCAGAAGATTTCTACCCGTTTATACGCGATCGTGAATGATGAACTTTTAATCCAAATCTGGTTTGCTGCCAGCATTGGGTATATATATTTGTTCTGCTCATCGTCAGTAATTACGGCCCTAAATATTCCGTTATGATAGTGCGCAAACAGGACAAGTGTATAACGCATTGATGGAATATTTGTTATATGCGCTTATCTTATCGTTAACATTCGTTACACCAGAGGTCCTGAGAAGTCNAACGCATTGATGGAATATTTGTTATATGCGCTTATCTTATCGTTAACATTCGTTACACCAGAGGTCCTGAGAAGTCCTTGAACCCGTGAGCTAGCCATTTAAAAATTTTGGTTATCTGGACATTGCGAAATTATTGGAACTACGTTACAAGCAACATATTTATATTTAATTATATTAATTGAAATTTATCTCACTCCTTTATTTGTTACTCTTCGCTGTATTGTTTTTCTAATGTTAACCTCTGTAGCGTTACAATGAATGTACTGAACTTACTACACACTTGACCACAATTAAAGTATAGAGCCATATGCTTCCACTCTACCCGTCGTAGAGGCAACGCCGCCATTACATGCGCCGACGCGTCGTCCTTACTGCGTGTTCCATAGAATTCGCGCCTCCCTCATGCAAATAATCATCCTAGAGTTTATCCAGAAAGATTTACACACTGCATAGACGGTATCAGGGTACTGGGAAGAGAACCATATTTCAAAGAGTGCCAACAGTAATTGGAAGGACGGGCTTTATTTAACTGAATTATATTTGCCATGATTTATTGTACTGGGTTTTGTATTGCTAGGAAACTACAGGAAGGCGATGGGCGAGTGAGTGAAGATATTTGGAGGGTTATTAACATCGAGGTCTTCAGAACAGATTGATTGAGGTGAGTATGGGGCAGCGCTGGAACGAAAGGGTGTGGAAAACGGGAGATCCCCTCGAAAACCCACCGACCAGCGGCATCGTCGGGCACGATTCCCACATGCGAAAATCCGGGAGTGGCCCGACCGGGGATAGAATCTTATTCGCCTTGGTAGGAGCAGGCTAACCGCTCAGCCACTGCGGCCACGAAGGCGATGGGATTTCGTGATTACGACAGACTTCGAATGACTTGTATATCTACTCGGTGCTCAAATCGTGAGTTCGTGAACATTACCAGCTTGTCCTTGTCACATCATCGTGACTCTTTATCACCAAGGAAAGCAACTCTAAAGCAAACTCCGAAAATTCAGTTAATTTATAAAATTGGGCCATGGCCGACATTACTCAGTGACTTGCTTTAAAGTGATAAATCACTCCGTAACTTCGACCTTGTGCAGACGTCTGTCTCGCCGACAGTTTAATGGCTCAACACGATGTTCTCGAGGTCGTACGGTCCAACGGGAATTTGCAAATCAGCCTCAAATCTCCTCTTAACCCCCCTCCCTTCCTTTTGTTTATTGATGGCTTATGATTATGCGGTACTTAAATTTACAGCTANAATCTCCTCTTAACCCCCCTCCCTTCCTTTTGTTTATTGATGGCTTATGATTATGCGGTACTTAAATTTACAGCTAGAACAAATACTTTCAATTTTTCTTAACTAAAAAAATATATTTTTTACTATTTAATTAAAACTTAAAGACGAAAGGAGAAACATATTTTCATTCGCCGGTAACTTGTCCATTTTTAATTTTAAAGATTTTCTGCGAACTTTATTTTGAAGGTTTACAGCCCACGGAGGAGGTAAACACTTAATTTTTTTTTTAAAACTTATGATTTTAGTGTAAGACACTAAATACCTCGATAATATTTCAGTAAACAAAAATGGCAAAACATTTTGNGAAAACTTATGATTTTAGTGTAAGACACTAAATACCTCGATAATATTTCAGTAAACAAAAATGGCAAAACATTTTGGTGTTATCAAAACATTTCATTCAACTGTCATTATTAAGTGTGCATTAGAGTTTTTATCAGAGAAATCGTATGTGACCTGACGACTGGCTATTTAATAGGGAGTCAAAATTAATGAAAATATATAAATAACTAACATTGCTTGAATATTCTAACTAGATGCCAAGCGTTAATCAAGTGACTGTGTAAAGTTGCTAAAATCGTATTAATGTTAATACAACGTCAATGTTACTGTTATATGTAGTGTCTGTAAAACGGAAGGGACANGTTGCTAAAATCGTATTAATGTTAATACAACGTCAATGTTACTGTTATATGTAGTGTCTGTAAAACGGAAGGGACAACAATTTCGCTGGAAACGAGTAAATCACGAACACACTCAACTTATTTCTAACTCGCTACTTACAGTACTGTAAGAATTCCATGAAGCTTTTACATAAAAATTGACGGGTTTACCAGCAGGTGCTTTTCAAAACCTTTTTTTTAAATGCTTGAGTAACCGCGAAGATGCACTTAAAGAGCAAAGACATACTAATCAGCGGTAACAAGCGTCCATTCGCANGTTGCTAAAATCGTATTAATGTTAATACAACGTCAATGTTACTGTTATATGTAGTGTCTGTAAAACGGAAGGGACATCAATTTCGCTGGAAACGAGTAAATCACGAACACACTCAACTTATTTCTAACTCGCTACTTACAGTACTGTAAGAATTCCATGAAGCTTTTACATAAAAATTGACGGGTTTACCAGCAGGTGCTTTTCAAAACCTTTTTTTTTAATGCTTGAGTAACCGCGAAGATGCACTTAAAGAGCAAAGACATACTAATCAGCGGTAACAAGCGTCCATTCGCAAGCGTACATTGCAGATACAAAGTGATTAATTTTGCACAGTGCGGTGCGCGGATGATCACTTACACACAAACAGTCAGTCGTGTGTGGGCAATACAAAATAACAGTTGAGCTTTCAGACAGATGTGAAATCGCAGAGGTATAATGAGAAATGTTAAGAAAAGAGAGTGGAGAGGCAAGAATGTTACAACATTCCTGCTTTATAAAAAAATTCTTGCACGAGAAAGGGAATGGCTGATTGAACAAATGTTTTGTAACTGGAAACGTTTCTAAAAATGTTGTTTATGTTTTAACAGTATTCAAAAGTTTTTGTAACGTGTAAAGAGTAACTGGACGTAATTTCGAAATCACAGGACAAAAAAAGAAAATACTGTCTTAGAGAAATCATAAAGATCACAAATTAAAATTTCACAAAAAGTGTTTTTATAAAGTAATTTACACACAAACGGGCATATTTCAGGATTTTTTCTTCCGTAAAACATTTTCTTCAACATCTGACTTTCGGATATCCAGAAAATTATTATTTTTGTTCTGAATGTTTGAAATCTCAAATTTTCTCGTAAAACTTAAAATTATACTTTAAGCGAACCAGACATTAAATATCTATAAAATTTCTTTTTTACTCTTTTGTAACCATTAATAATCTTTCCGAGCTGTAGCCAGATGTATGATTTATTTATGTACTATTTTCGATATTTTGACACAACATATAAAGTTCTTATTGCCCGAATAACGTTAACTTGATTTTGGCAAATAATACCGGTCTCTCTTTGTACTTTTATCTGGCCATTTTTAAGGTATGTTTATAATTTCATAACCTGGGGTAACATCGTAAGAAAAAAATAATAGAAAAATAAATCCTGATTTTCGCCTTAACTGATCTTGTTCTGCAATGCAAAATGCTTGTTTTTTGACACTCAAGACCTGCTTTTAATCAAATTACTTAGTTTTTATGATAGTTTTATTCTTACTGTACTTGAATATTGTTTTAGTTTTGAAAAAAAACCTAGTGGCAGTTACGGAATAACCTAAGTTCAGTTTGCAAACAACCATGCTCTTGCGTATAATATAGTCCTCCACACGCACAATATAGTCACCCCCACGCACCCTCGTTTTACCGTCCTTGAAGACCTCGGAGTTGCGCGTAGCAAAGTAAGGTATTCGTTTGACTACCGAGGAGTTACTTGTTTAGCTACGTCAATTCAAGGCTTTCTCATCCCCGAGTTAGAAACCAGGGCACGCAGACCTAGCACCTGCGGTTAGATGGCAAACAGGGGCGTGAAATACAGCCTGCTGCATATCCTGATCGCTGGGCTGGTACATTACCCCACACAGTCTCACAAACTATTACTGTACGCTAGGTATCGTAAAATGGCGAAAATTAAGTACTCAAGGCGCAGGTTCGATTCTCCTCTCGGCTACGTGTTTTTTTTTTCGGTAATATTTCTTTTTCTGACAAAATTATTATACTGTGGAGAATGGACGGTGTTGTATATGTTATCTTAGATTGTTTTTCAGGTGTTGCTATATGCGTGTGTTCGACTGTTAAAAGTAAAAACACTTAGTTGGAATTTCGAGTTATTTAAGAAATGATGTATTCTGGTTTGATTTCTCATTCATCATGAAGAGCAGTAAGTTTGGCAAAAAGTATTTATAATTGTTATCAGATCGTTTCAAAATCTTTTGTTTTAAGAACACATGCATGTCATTACTGAGATAGAGTCAGACCTATTTTAAATTTAAGAGGCGTCCCGTATAAATTTATAAGAGAGTATATATTAAACGGTCAATAAAATTTTTGTACCCATTTATAAAATTACTATTACAATATTAAATTTAATTGGACAGTTTTACTTGGCTGCTTAGCAGGGTGATGATAGGTTTTTGTTTAATTTTCGTATGATCACAGAAATGGCGTCCATATATGAGGCCGAAGAGAATCGAAACGATTTTACTATGTTATTAAATTGTTCAGTAAAGCCACAAACTGCATTTATCACGGTTGTGTAGACGGTAAAAAAATAATTAAATAAAGCAACCAGTGAGGAAGTTGTTTTGGATCGTGGCTCTAAAAGAATGAAGTGTATTCTGATTTTGTTGCCATGGATAAAATAGTTCATAGTAGTGAATGCAGTTCGTTTAAAGGCAGTCCATCGCATAGAGAAATGCATAACAAAACCTCAGCCATGGATTTAGCATTGTCCACTGAGAAGGAACACACAAATGCGTGGCAAATGACAGCATTATGCCGCTCAGTCGCTTACAACGCGAGACAAACATATTGGGTACCGTAAGTTACGTTGCTCCGCCAGTGCAGCAGTTAGACACACAGCACCCGTAGCACAACATTTAATTAATAACGAACTCCTAATCATGGTAGTGTCCATGTTGCAACGATTACAGTTAGATATACAATCCCAAAAAAAACCAGAAATGACTACTAGTCAAGCTAAATTGCAATCAGAAGTAGCTACAAGTCATGAAAAATTCCAATCATAAGTAGTTGCAAGCCATCCAAAATTGCAATCAGACATTGCAACGAGGTTGCATTCGGAGCTTATTAGTCGTTAGGCAGAATTAGCAAATACCTTTGGCTACGAATTAAAATGAGTTCGTGCCGAAATGCAGGCTCAGTTCAACTCGTTCAAAATTGAAACAGTTAACGAAGTTTTACAAGAGGTGGTACCACGTATAGACGTTGTAGCCACCAAACTTAACACCACCACCGAAGAATGTCAGATGCGTAGCTCTAGAAAAGAAAAACGGAATTGGCGGAATTGCGTAACACTGTAGCACAATTACAAACCGCACAATAATCTTCAGATTCAAGCTCAGGTCTTTATAGTGAAGTAGTGTCTGAAATGGACTACCGTATTCGCGGATTGGAAGAGTTACTTAAGTCGCTTAAAGTTACTCACCAATCAACTTCAGTTCAGTTACGTCTAGTACTACACCTTCTACACCTCCGCAACCTGTAGTGCAGTTCGTGCCTATGCAATGCTAAACGTGACTCTTAAGATATAAGTTTCCTACCTTTAAGGAGAGAGAGATTGAGGACCCAATAGCCAATTTGAAAAGACAAGAGAAGCATTTTACACTGGGCAAAATTGGATCTGACGAAATGCTTCAATATGTTCACCTTGCTTTTAAAGAATGTGCTAACCACTGGCGGGAGATTGAGCGTGATTAAATACCCTTTTATGAACAGTTTCATGAAGCCTTTGAGAAGAATTACTGGAGTAAGAAAGTTCAATGCTCACTTCGGGCTCAACTACAGAACGAACGTTTCCACCCAAGTCGTAGTTATTCCTCGGAGGCTAATTTCACATCACTATACGAACGCACCCATTACATGACACCACCTATGTCGGATGAGGATTTCGTATCGTCACTTCCCCACCGTTATCAATTCAACTGGGCGAATAGATCTATCACTTCAGTGCAGAAATTTTGAGACGAACTCCTACGTTACGCTTGTTTAAACACTATGTCTCGTGGGAACACACATACAGATAAACCAAGTTATTCAGGTTCACCCAGCGCTTCAAACCAATACAGTGTGTCTACTCACCACACTGCTCAGTCGCCTAGCCACTCACCTAAAAAAGGAGATCGTTATAATGACCATTCCGATAAACCATTGCACGGAAATACCCGTCACGACTTTTCGTTTTGGTGTAGAAGGCGCAGAAGACAGCGTAATAACGAAAATCACCGATCTAATAATAGGTTGGATGGCAGCGATAGTAAAAAGTCGCCGCGACGTAAGCAGACTAGTAAGGGACTCAAACCAGAATGACGTTGTGATTCAGGACGTGATAAAAGCCCTATCCACGTCGATGACACATGTGAAAACAACCAACATCGTTAGAAGCACTCAGACAAAAGTTACACGAAATGGAGAGGCGGTGTTAAATAATTTTGGGCCACCATTTTCACTGATCGACAGTAATTCAAAATACGCCGCAGCGACAGTATGATTCCTCACCACGTTAAGTCAAGTAAAACAATTCAAACTAGTGTTGGTTGGTATTGACGGCACTCTAACGTCGACCAGGGGTACTTTAAAAAGGGTGCAAGAATCATCGGAGCCAGTCATATACCGTAACATTATTAGAATTTCGTTACGTGAGAATGAGAGATTCATGAGAGAACTAAGACAAATGTTACGGGAGCTTTGTCACGACAAACAGCAAAGTTGGCGTGGTCATTTACTTCCAGTCGAATGCTTACACAACAACGTCATTCACTCTTCCACTGGCCAGATTCCATTTATTTGAGACCTTTTATGGAGTGTCGTCACGTTTGCCGATTTCCTACCCAATTGAAAAACCGGAACACGACAATAAAAACACTGGAGAGGCTGGCCACGAGAAAATATTGCAAGCAATTCGACAATTTGTGAAACAGCGCTTATATCGTGCTGCTGATACACGTAGAAGAGCAGGCAAAGCGAAGAACGAACACAATTTTCAGTTCGGGAGCTGGTCTCAGTACGCGCGCGTAACATCAGTAATCAATCTTAGTTTGTTACAAAGAAATTGCTCGCATTATACAGAGGCACACATCGAGTGAAAAGCAGTATTAACTTTAACTGCATCGAGTTGTCGCTTGTAGATCGTGACCATAACTTTGGTGAGTTTAATGTCATTCACTTACGAAGATATTATAAAATCATCTGTCGTGGGCAACCAAATAATGCTGAATAAAGTAAAGTGGCCCCGACTCGACGTGGAAGCAACAACGGGACTGGCGATGTGAAGTTTATTTTCCCTTGTATTGTGCATGAAATTCATGGTGAATGCACTCCGCTTGTAGCCGTGAAAAATCTATTCCCCTTAACGTGGAGCAGTTCTAACCAGCACTGATTGTGACTTGATATTATTTTCAGCTCTTGTGTGATGTGTCATGTTGCCTGCATCAGCGGTTCGATGATGTGAATTAAGCATTCCCAGGAATGAGGCTTCATAATGGCAACATTTTTCGCCGGGCCCACCGTTATGTTGGCTACGCAATGTGTTGGGTGCTGTACATTAAGTATGATCTCGGAAGAGGTTTCATGAAAATTAAATTGTGTGTTTGATAGTCACTCGATGTATATCCCTCTGAGTCAAGAATGTGTAAGCTGACTCAGTACGTATATGATTCACAGAAGAAATGACGCCCAACATGCCGAACCTCCCTATGTATCACGCCCAATAAAACTGCAAATAATTACCATGGGAATAAATACATTTCGTCCCTATCTCTCTGGTGTGAGTTTTGTGCAAGAGAATGTTGTATAAGTACAGCAAGTGAGAGTTTATTACAATATAATGAACTGTCTTAAGTCATACTTTAAGGGTGCCTCGTTTTTGCGAATGTTACATTTAATAAGATGTAAGTGAAAACATAAATTATAATTACTGACCTAACCATTAGCTGTGAGTGTCACAACTGTGAAGTCCAACCTTCTTAGAAGGTGATGCGGCTGAAGATCGACTACGTCAGGATCATCACCCTCACGGAGAGGCACTGTGAAGAATGCACTGTGTTATAAATATTATCTTCGGTTGTTTTTCAGGTGTTGTTATGTACGTGTGTTCGACTATTAAAAGTAAAATAACTCAGTGAAAATTTCGAGTTACTGAAGAAATGATTTATTCCAGTTTGATTTCTCATTAATCATGATAAGCAATAAGTTTGGCAAAAAGTATTTATAATTATTATCCAATCGTTTCAAGATCTTTAGTTTTAAGAAACCATGATATTTCTGAGATAGAGCCGGACATATTTTAAATTTAAGAGGCGTCCCGTATACATTTATAAGAGAGTTATATATTGAACGACCAATCAAATTTTTACAACCATTTATAAATTTACGATTATTATAATTTTATTAAAGTGAACAGTTTTACTTTACTGCATAGCAGGGGGTGATACTTTTTTGGTTCATATTCGTATCATCACAGTTCTAATTTAATTTACATCGGAATGTTTTTTAAACCACAGAAAATAAAATAAAATTTTTGACACAAATGTTTACATTAATTCAACACAAAATTTGCTTTGCCACAACATAAAAAACACCTTAATGATGACAGTGCTGTGAGGAGGTTACGTTGTTACAAAAGTACTTAATGATATAGTTTCATTAATGGATTAACAGTATATTATAATAACAGCAACATTTATTACTGATGGCTCTTAGATAACAAAAAAATAATGTAATAGTAACAGCGATACCGTTGTGATAACATTAGACTTTTATCTGTGTAAGTAAACCGCCGATGTGATTTGTGACTGTTGGGTTAATTTTGATATTTAAACCAAAAAAACCACAGTAAAGAGAAATTTGTTTGACTTTGTATCACTTATGCTAGTAGTAAGTCATGACAGAATGGGATTTAGTTAATCTAAGAAAGAAAGGCTAGACTTGAAAAGTAACGTTTTAACTATTTATTTTTATTTCGCCAGCAAGACACTATCACAGTGTACGCCAGTACACACTGACACGAAATGGCGTGCACTGTTAAAAAAAAAAATAGTTCATTTTACGGATAAGGGCTGGTAAAAATTTATTGAGAGGCGTGCGTTAACTCTCCGTAAAATAACGGTCACGTTTATTTTCAAAAATGGTCTTTCCGTAAATTTTACAAGACTTTCTGTGAATTCACGAACCTCTCTGTTAATTTCCTAGTAAGTTTTCTGTACCTCTAGTGTAAAATAAAAACATAAAATGAAAAATTGTTAAATTTGTGTTATGTGGGAGTTTTGTGAATAAAAAATATATTTAAAAATGTTAAAACATTTTATACTATAGAAAGAGTTTAACCCGAGTAAAAAAATATGTAAGTATACAACTCTAACATGATGATTGTTGGGTAACTTTGATATTTCTACGGCAGTCACATAAGGAACTTTTTATTTTGGATTAAAGTTGCTGCTTTTTAAATGTTGCTAAATGTTACAGACGCATTCTACTTTTTAATGTTTGAAAGAATAGGTCTTAGTGGCGTGGATATCCTGATTATCGCAAAAACGATCACTTTCTGGTTACAGTGGCGAAGAAAGCTTCCTGTAGACTCAGCATTGTTCGTCCCTGAAACGCGAAATAGGGAAACTTTCCGTATTTTGTATTAACGGACTTAACTCCGTTTTTCGTTTTTACGGATTGCGTTTACGTATATTTTCTGCACATTTCCATGAAAATTTCCGTAATCATACGGACATTTTTAAGAGTGAGGTAGTTCCTTTGATGTGGGCGTCCCCGCTCCCTGGTCAGTTCCTCGAGGCCCTGTGAACGGGCTCTTCATCTGATTGCTTAGTGCGTGCTGAGAAACTTTCCCTATTGGTTGGATTGTTGGATGGCGAGAAGGTTGGCGAACGGCATTTCAAACATTTCGCTGGCCCGGGACGCCATTTTGCTGGCGTGTTTAGCTCGAGTCTGCCGTATAGGCGGCTGTTCCACTTCTTTATTGTTAAGTACTCCACGCCACTGCCATTGTTACTTATTCCTACCATTGCAAAGTACACCGGGTTACAGTTGTCTGGACGTGGCCAAACAAAACATCTAAATTTAATTTTCCATTTTCTTTTTAGAACAGTGCAAAAATATGCACCACCTGGTTTTTCACAATGTAAATCACTCATATTATCACAGTCCACAGTCCTCAGTATATTATTCAAATAATAAATTAAGTTAATAAATGAGTATTAATAAAGAATTTGTACAGTCTAGTGTTCTATATGAGTCAGAGTGCACCAGTCGTGTTATAAAGATAAACTGTTGAAAATACATGTCTTTTTTCAGTTGGTATTAAAAAATCGGGAACCAATTTAATTTGCCAACAATTTAAATATAACACTCTTAATATGATGCCGACATTGAAACAATTTCCCTAACTCGCTGCCAACATTACCGTAAGTACCCGAGTAAGTGATTATGGTGGCAAGCATGCGGCCAAAATACTGTAGAACTGCTCTGATTTTAGAGAAGAGACTCGCTGCTTTATCCACGAGAAATGCAATCTGGTCTTGAAATCGAAGTATGCTATCACGTATCACTCCAATATACATAACTTCCTTTTCCAATTTATTAGGTCTACCCTTAAATCTTATCATTTGGGATCTGTGCAGACTCTCTTTCAAAAACATTGCATTATGGTTTATTTACTGAAAAGTCACGTTTCACCTTACTTACGTATTTCTCTACCGCCCTTTGGATTTTTTTTTCTGTTTTTGCCACAAGTTCTCTTGAGGCAAAATGCATCTGCTTAGATGACTAGTGCATCTTCTGCATAAGCAACAATTTCAAATCGATCTGGGAGATTTGCATGAATCAATGTGTCAAAGAGTGTATTCCACAACAGTGGTCAAAGGACTGATCTCCGTGGACACCCTGTTGACATTTGTTTCTCTATGCAGACTCCAATAACTTCATACATGCTCACGCTCTATTCGAAGAAGGAACGAATCTCAGCCATACAAATTTCTGGGATATTCCTTCTTTTTGAGTTGCCAGAGAATCTCCTGCCTCCAGCATTATCAAACGCTCCGGTAATATCCAAGAATATGCCAAGGACAAACGTATACCACCGAGTAGATAAGTACACAGAGACGAAATGGTGGGCCGGTCCTTTGATGTGGGTTTACCCATTCTGTAATTGGTTGCGCGAGGCTCCGATAATGGGCCTTGTGTCTGACTCGCTAATGTATGCTGCGCAAGTTTCCCTATTGGCTGGGCTGCCGGAAGGCGAGTATGTTATCAGGCGCTCATTTGTGAACATTTTGTTGGCGTGTGTGGATGTAGTTTGTGGTATAAACTACTGTTTCACCTCTGTAAGGGGTCGCGGTGGTGTAGTGGTTTGACTACTCGACTCCCACCTAGGTGAACCGGGTTCGATTTCCGGTAGGGTCACTCTTGGATTTTCGAACGTGGGAATAGTGCCGGATGTTGCCGCTGGTCAGTGGGTTTTCTCGGGGATCTCCCGTTTCCCTCGCCCTTGAATTCCGGCACTGCTCCATACTCACCTCGCTTCACCCTCATCGGCTCTCAAGACCCAGATGTTCAGAACCGCCCAGATCTCTCCACTTCACACCACCTCTGTATGCTTAAGTAAAGGCTGTTCACAGTAAAGTAAGAACTTTTGAAATCAACCTTTGAAAAATGTCACTGGCTCTACCTGCGTCTATTGTAACTGGTACTATAACTGGCATGGGCCCAGTCAAGTTGGCAACTATGGAGGGAAAGTAACTCCGTGCTTTAACGTTGAATGAAAATGTGATAGGTAAACGTTTGTGAGAACTGAAATTATTTATTTATCTTTCTGTTTTTTAAATGCTTCTAAGTTTAAGAATGATGAAATTCCTAAAATATTTTTTTCTAATGATTTCACAGTTTTACCTTACCAACGCATGAATAAAGTGATAAGGCTCATGCCAACGTTAACAGTTTAAAATGTCGGAAGAATACACAATGTGCATACAAGTAGATCTTGAGCAGGGTTTCCAAAAGTGCTCAGTTTACCGTGAACAGTCTTTACTATGTGGGGAGACCTTGTGTTATAATAAGAAGAGAACCTTGAAGTGGTGGTGGTGGTAGTGGTGTTGAGGGGGTGGGCAGACAATCGACGATCTCTCGTGTCAATGGGAGGGCGGGCGGAGGGAACCGTCGACGTCGGGAGCGCGAGGCGAGGAGCAGATAGGAATTGTTGATGAGCGGGCCGGGGCTCGCAGGGCGTCCGGAAGACGTGCGCGACTCGCCCCGCCTACGTGGGCAGATCACGATCGCTCGTCGCGACACAAAGCCGCCCCAGGTCTGACTCGCGCGACAACTTGCTACTACCGTTCCTTGACGTCGTCACGCGACAACGCGAGGCCGAGAACCCCGAGCAGGGGTGACCTCTAGCGGGCGGCATGCTTTTTCCGCGAGTGACCTTGAAGTGTGGACGTCAACCCTCAGCGCCATCACCGAGTATTAACGAGAATCCCCAGTAAAATAAGTTTAACGTCTCAATGTTAAGACCGGCCCTAAAGAAGCATTGCGACAGCGATGGTAAATAGCATAAGCAAGTTTCACGTGTGTTCTGTTTACTAAGCGGTGGCCAGTGAGTTTTAAAATACCAATACATTCAGAAAATATACAGCATTGTCGCTATAGTTAAAAAAGAACTGTTTAACAGAATAATAAATATTGTAAACAACAATTCTTGCAGACTTTGACACTTTCAACGTGTACATTTATGTTTTAATAATCAAATATATAAACAATCTCAAAATATCGACTTTCATTTCTATCATGAAAAAATACATTTATAGAAATATTCCATAGATTTTTAAAATTTAGAATATACGCAACTGCCTACAATGAGAACCGTATGGCAACGGGGAAGGCCTCGGAAGACATACTACGTGGATACGAGCGTAACTATACGATAGAAGATTGTATTGAAAGTTGCTTCATACTTTTGACGAGCGTGCCAGTGTCACCTCCAGTTAGGTGACTGCCTAATATTTTATGGACTTGGAAGTTAGCCTACATATTAATTGCCTCTTTAGACTTAAACGTTCGTGTTTAAAGGAAAGAAAAATATGTATAGAGACGTACAAGTTTATTGTCTGCATGTCAGGCGAAGACTGTAGTGTTGCCAACACTTACAGAAATTCTCTAGGCCAAAAGTTGAAATATGCTAGAATCAACTATATTCAACCGTACTATAGCTAGAATAATAACATATTTCTTTAAAATATAAAAAATTATTTATACGATTTTTGACCTGTTCCTTAAAAACTAACTATAATTTTCGTAGATGACATATGACTGCGTATCCTTCAGTAGAAGGTCAGTAAGTTTTCTTGTTGCTATCTCTGTGTTACAAATTAAGAAATATCAGTTAAAAAATAATGCAAGAAATATTAAGCAATTCACAATATACACATTTCAATAAAATATTTCAACAGTCTTGTCAGTGATATAAATTTTTATGTACAGAAATCTGTCCTTTATATTTCACCGACAATTTGAACGAAATCCTCCAAATCTGGTGAAAAATCCACTGAGTTTCAACACTGATGGCCGGTTTCACCAAGAACCCCTAAAATTACCTAAGTCCACAGTAAGTGGCACTTACTGATGCGGAATGTTTCACCAACTTTAAGTGACCGCTTAACTGCCTTAGGTAGTTCTGCATTCAGGAGCCCGAAATCGGGCGCTTATACCCTTAAGAGCTTTGACTGAAAAGTAAACTAAAGAAAAAATTGCTGCTACTGAAGAAATTGACAATGCTATTTCACACATTGTATATAGGTAATATCAAAAAGTGTTATATGTACACAAGTTATTTTTGTGATTTAGAATTTAACATATAAAAATAAGAAGTTTTATAGTATTGCAGTTATTGAAGATGGATGCAAAGACCTTTTTGGTTGAAATAACCATTTATGACGATATACATCTTGAGTTAAAAACTCGTGACACGCACGGATTTTGTATGTGTGCATGTTTAAATTGGGCGTATGGAACTGAACACGATATTGTTAATGGTATTCTTAACATTTTATCACAGATTCAGAAAGTTCAATTTCGATTATTGTCGAAAGTCACGACAGAATTTAACCATACTATCCTAAATAAGGAAATGTATTTTCTTCACAGTATGTTATTGCTTTAAATGATATCGGTGAGACGTTGCATAGTGTTTAAAAGTCGCACCGTGAACATTATATTAATGTTTAGACAAGTCTGCTTTTACGTCAGAATGTGGATTTCGAAATATTAACGAAGGTCACTATTGTCATTGAAAAAGTATAATAAAATATAAATGCATTTATAATGGGTTAACGGTGTATATTTGCGTATTATGCGTAGAGTATGGGTGTAATAGAACAAGTACAGTAAACAATATAAGTGTAAGTACATTTTCAGGTACTCAAATAGGATAAATGTGAAATTTACAAACATATCTGCCCTAGCTTAACACACACTGAAAGGTATATTTCACTCGCAAGATGACACATGAAAACCTCTGCAAATGGTTAAAAACCTACTACTAGCTACCAGGGAATGACACGTCAACTGGTGGAGAAACTTTTAATTATCAACATTAAAAAAAAATATCGTGCAAAGCATTTAGTTATCTCATTGTTCTGGGCTCAGAAACATGATATTATGCAGGGTGATTTGGCTAATAATCTCTTTGTAGAAAATAAATAAGTTGGTTGATATTTGGCAGCATATTTATGTGCATAAAAATTCAACGAATAATTTAAATTCTGTACGTACTGAAATCTCTCTCTCTTCAACGCCGCTTATGTAATCAATTTTACCTCGGCTTAGCTCAGTAAAAAAATTTTACTCGGTAGAGTAGACTTCTACTTCTGAAGAATGTTTGGACAAAAAATCAGAATAGATTTAGTAGAAAACAATTTAATCAAAGTCATAAAATATATTAAGAAACAGGGATGAAATAAATGCCACTGCAATCTGCAAGTAAAAGAAGGCGTTACTTAGCTGTCAATCTGCCTAACAGCTATACTGGAACAGGCGTATCTCGTAGACAATAAGAGCAAACGAATTTGCTTTAGGAGAAAATATAATGATCTGCTGCTGGAAAATTGCCTAGATGTTGCCTGAAATGTAGGATTTAGCGCCGGAACTGAAGGTCCAGGCTTCTGGACCATCCCTGAGAACAATGTCGTGAAGGGAAAAATGCGTGGTTTTGAACATAATTTTTTAAACTAAAAAGCCCTTCTGGCCCTCATCTACTGCGCTGTGCTCAGTTCATCAGTCTTAAGGATCCATTGTATTAAAACGTTTAACCACAATTTTATATTTTCAAAAGAAGTTATATCAGCCGCACTGGTTGAACAACCGAAATTTTCCGGATCCATAAAAAAATCTCTAAGAAAGTTCAAAACGGTAAAAAATTTTCTTCAGTAAAATATAATTTGAGTTATGCATGGAGAGATTTGACTTAAGTCTGGCGTGATTTCAAAGATCCCTCTTAAACATTACATAGAGCACAATGCTGCCAACTATTGAAATATGTTTACATATATCAATCATATTAAAAACTTGTTAAATTACACCTACAAAACGCTGCATTGGAAATATTACGTTGTTCTATATTAAAATTCTGAAAATATTAAAACATTTGCCAGAATACAACATTAACACTGTCAAGACAAAAAATACGCACATCAATAAAAACAATTTACACCACGTTATACTTACGTAGAAGAACTAATAAACATCGGCATTTGTCAGCATATATGTCATGATATAACTAAATAGACGTAATTAAGAATTCAATCAAGCAAAGTGTGTAGTGAAAATAATAAATAATTAGTAAGCGAAAGACATTATTACCATACGTTACACTAACTTTAACGAAACCTGTACCGAATCTTTAAAACACAGCAGTAATGACGTGTGTAAAACATAAAACATTTTCCGTAGTAGAAAAATTTTGATAATCTTTAAATGTAAGCCCAGTGTCGTTTTCCGATGGCAATACGATATTTAGTAATTCTCTAAAGCGAGGCTTTGTACGGAATGTACATTACGTTTAGGGAACATTCAATCAGTGTCTAAACAAGTTAACACAGTCTCATTAAAATATTCATCATTAACCCAACTTATAATTTTTTTGTAAAGCATTGTACGTTTTAAAAAATTTTTGAACAAAGCGACGTAAATATACGTAACGAGATTTTAAAACATTACAAGAGTACCGTAGATAAATTTTAAAACAGTTTAACTTCTGACTAGTCAGAAAGAGACAACCCAGGCCAATATGAGGTGTTGTAAATTTTGCAGCAAAAAGTCACACTTGGCAAAGATAATTAATAAAAAAATAGAACAAAAAACGTTACAGAAATGCAACACAAAATAATAAAGTAGCTTTGAAATATAAACAAAATTCTTACGTACGTAATTTTAACATAACAATTTTTTGTAGGCTCGTGGTTAATTGAACGAATGGAATACACATACTTTTTGGTACAGACAGTGACATCCATTTGCATTAATTCTTAGTATTCTTGAGGCAAACGTTAAAGCTTAAATTTCCCGCTGTAAAAAATTATTTTGTTATAATTCGTGTGCCCTATACAAAAGTAAAAACAACTATTTAAAGAAGAAAAGCAGGTATTTATCTTTTTTCTGTACTAATTTGTATTGGTTCGTTTTGTCACATGACAACGACATAATGGAGCCGCGGTGGCTAGGCGGTCAGACTGCTCGCCTCCCGCCAAGGCGAACCAGGTTCAATACCTGGCCGGGTCACTCCCGAATTTTCGCAAGTGTTAATCGTGCCGGACGATGCCGCTGGTTGGCGGGTTACACGTTTCCTCCGCTCTAACATTCCGGCGCTGCTCCATTCTCACCTCACTTCACCCTCATCGGCAAGACCTCGATGTTAAGAGCCGCCCAAATCTCTCAACTTAACTCATCCACAGCATACCACTACCAACATATTAATATTTGCAACTTGTTACTTTAAGTAACCGTGTTTCTTTAAGCAACCGCCAGCTAAGTGGCTCTTACAAAAAATAGGTTCTGTAATAGTGAAACATCTTGACGTTCATAGTGGCCACTTAGGTGGTGAAACCGGCCACGAGAATGATTACCACTAGGTGTGGTTTGCCGGCGTGGTGTCGTAAAGTAGCAAGCTGTACTCGACATGTGGTACGTGAAGCTGCCGCCCACTGGGCGCGGGAGATACGGCCAGCGGTGTAATTGAAACGAGGAGCAGGGAGGTCCTGGTGGTATCAGTTAACTCGGCAGACGGGGCCGGCCAATATGTGCGACCGGTGGCTCGACAGAAGCCGGGGCTCGAGTTGCGCGCGGCAGTCTCCCTCCGGCCACACGAGTGTAGGCTGTTGACACCGCACAGAGATACGTACACAGAGTACTGAAAAACACAGAGGTGAAACAGCCGCTTATATAGCGAAATCCAACCCTGTAAATTGGCGTCACTGGCCGGCAACATGGAGGAACACCGCTCGGCAATCGGCATCTCGTTGTAGCCCAACCAACTGGGANCGTTCAACTGGGAACATTTGGCAGCATGCAGTAGCCAGTCAGAAACCAGGCCCGTTCCAAGATTCTCGCGCAGCTGATCCGCGAATGGGCTGCGCATATAAAAGAAACCGCCTCACAATTTTGTCTCTGTGTACTTACCTCCTACTCTGCGGTGAAATGGAATGCCGGTTTCTTTGATGTGGGTGCACACATTCTCTAACTGGCTGCGCGATGCTCTGGGAACGGGCCGTGTGTCTGATTGGCTACTGCATGCTGCGAAACGTTCCCTGTTGGTTGGGCTGCCGGCTGGTGANCTGCGCGATGCTCTGGGAACGGGCCGTGTGTCTGATTGGCTACTGCATGCTGCGAAACGTTCCCTGTTGGTTGGGCTGCCGGCTGGTGAGTAAGTTACCAGGCGCTGATTGGCAAAAGGCGTTCCAGTATTTCGCTGGCGTGTGCGGCTGGAGTTCGCGGTGTAAGGGCTTTTTGACCTCTGTGTTCTCAAGTACTGTGTTAATACCGCGGAAGAAATGCGGGGTAGAATGTACTGGCCAGCTGCGCAGTTACCATTAACCGTATTACCACAATATAGCACTATTTTACCGTTATCACTATCGAAACAAGCGTCGATATGATTTGATGTTTGAACACTGTTAACGGAAGTAAGAGCTTTTATACGGTTTTCAGTCTGTCTCTTCCGTAGTTTTAATACAACTAGAATATACCAAAAAAATGTCACTATCATTTATTCGTTTAAATAAGTAAGTCTGTTGAAATAGCAAACGTTAACAAATACGTTCATAATTGTTGAAAATATGATTTTGGTAGCTGTATTGACGATGGGTGGGCCATAGTGGACTTATGCAGAGAACGAAAATCGATCGACCTCATCTTTATTAATCTATTACTTTTACGGTTTGCCGTTCGCCAGCGGCTCCACATTATGGGTCCAAGAATATACTGTATTCGTGGAAGTGTCCGTATCCAAATCCTACCTTGAATCACGTCATATTGATATTCCTAATCACGGCCTATAACTGCGATGTCCGACAAAGAACTTTCACAAACTGCTGGAAGAGCACGCTGATCGTTATTCTTTTGTTATGATTACTTCTTGTAGGCCTATATGTTTATTTTTAACCGATTTACGTGCGATGCACACTATGATTTCAATGTGTTTATTCCCACATTGCAATATTTTTGTGTACAAGATGTGTGTATGTTTTCACTTAACTTAATTTGTATTAACATTACTGTTAATAAAAAATATCACGCAATTCATTAATTATTAGTAGTGTAGATGTTGAGGTATAGTATGAATATTTAGTCTAGACTGTTGACGTTTGTTTAGTATGTTTATTTAAGTTTTTGGTATTGGCCAGCGAAAACACATAAAAATGCTTGGGACAAAAGTTCAAAGTTGATGAATGCTTGTCTTACGACAAAGAGCTTCAGGCAGCATCGTAACGTCACAGAGTCGTGTACACTAATCAGCATATCCTTTACCTATTACACAGCTTGTGATGGCGAGCCTTATTGCCGATGTATTCGGAATCAGNTACACTAATCAGCATATCCTTTACCTATTACACAGCTTGTGATGGCGAGCCTTATTGCCGATGTATTCGGAATCAGTAGTTAGTACACCACAGGGAAAACTATGCATCAAAACTGTAATTTACTTGTGTTCAAATAACATTAATTTGAGGACCATGNACAGAGTCGTGTACACTAATCAGCATATCCTTTACCTATTACACAGCTTGTGATGGCGAGCCTTATTGCCGATGTATTCGGAATCAGCAGTTAGTACACCACAGGGAAAACTATGCATCAAAACTGTAATTTACTTGTGTTCAAATAACATTAATTTGAGGACCATGCAAATAATTAAGAGGTTTAATTCAATTGGAGTTCTGTCGTTTGGTTAGTAACTGTGACGCTGTCATTTGACGGCATTACAATAAAGACTAATGTGTGACACATATCTTGTTGCTACTTTGAAGATTCCATACATGGATTTATTCCTAAATAGCAAATTTTAAAGTGCATCCACACTCGTTAAAGAAATCTAATTTCGATTAAAATAAACGTAATTGACAGGTGTATACTTTCTTGTTAGACTTCTTTCTTTTGAAAGACACCCATTTGTGTAGCTATAATTAAAGACCCGGAAATTGTGCAATTTGATTTGACTGCTAGGTAAACTCGACAGTTCTGTATACACCCCAAAAGCAGTAATTTGTTCCTTCAACGGTGCATTCGTGAGAACATTTTATCCTGTTTACTCATTGTAGGTGATTCGCTCCGGCTCTTTCCACGCGCGCGTTACTGTTTCACAGTCTTACAGGGCATGCCAGGAAATGAGTGGTTCAATTATAAAAATACAAATAATAAAAACTTGTACAAAGTCTATTCTAGTACCGCTATAGCTCACGAAATTCCTGGCTCTCTAGTTATAATTAGTTCCATTATAATTTCCCGTCAAATATAGGTGACGGAACCACGGAACTTTGCAGGCTAGATAATGGGACCACAGAAAGTCTGACTTTAGTGTTTACATAAAAATCATATTATTTCTTTTTGCTCAAAGATGCGTACCATTTCAGGTAGTATCATGCATTTCTTGGTAAAGAGGAACTTAAAAGGGACATGGGAAAGAGTTTGAAAGAGAGAGATAGAGAGAGAGAAGAGAGTCTATAAAAGTGGACAAGAAGAGTGGAATACATACCAAGTATATACAGTTCATAATGTAGAGATTCGGAATGGCAAAGAGAATTTATAAAGGCGTGGAGAGGGTAAAGTCACGATGGAATTAAAAGTTGTCAAAGAGGGTAGTGTACATGCCAAGCATTAAGTCTTACTTCAAATGTTACAGGAATTGTAAAGGAGGTCCAAATTAGATTGGGGAAGGGGCTATGATTATCACGAAAATGAAAGTGTCAAATATGAGTTGGTATATGCCGAGTGTGGAAAATATACCATAAATAATTTAAGAATACAAAAGGGCACGCAAATGGAGTGAAAACTATGGTATAAATGGGTGTGGGGAGTGGAGAGATGTACTGTATTGAGAAATAATTTGCCGAGCAGGGTAGAGTAAATGTAAAATATGAAGGATGAAGTTAAAATAAATAAAGCATTTAAACGATTAATTTAAAAAATATCTGTAGTACAGCAGGGGACTGTGAAATGGAGAAGATAAATAAAAAATAATTAACGGAAACTAATTGTGGTGGTAGAGGAGAGAAACATCAAAAGATGACGTAGAGAGACGAGACTGNAAAAAATAATTAACGGAAACTAATTGTGGTGGTAGAGGAGAGAAACATCAAAAGATGACGTAGAGAGACGAGACTGGTTAGGAATAGCAGGCATGTGTGTAAGAGTGTGAAGGGGTTGGGGCGTGGATGAAAGGGGGAACAAGAGAGTGTAAAGATAAGAGTGTATATGTGTATAAACGTACATATATAGTACACGTACGTACAGTGCATGTATGTATATTAACATACAGATGTTTATTACTATATGAAATTTGAAAAGTACAACTCTAAAGACTGAAATTTAAAGTAAAATGTTGAAGCCTCACTGTTTTCGAGATATAAACGAAAAGTTTTAATATACAGTAAAAAAAATACGAAAAAAAAATATTATATTTTTGTGACGACAGACATCTTGTTAGCTGTTATGTACAGGAATATATGAAGGTGAGAACGATAGGCATATCCATCAAACACGGTCATTTCATACGGCTGTTTGAAACATCGTACAAAATATATTTACAAGATGGAATGAGAAATGAGAATGGTAGCAAAGCAAAATGGTGCGAGTCAAGTGTGCCCATAGGAAGTGTTCAACTTTGCGATAAAAGGTGCGAAATATGGCTTTCGTAACTTCAGTCTTTAGATAATTATTGGCAACTGAGCGTAAGGCTGTTTCCAGCGTCGCTTGTAAGAGGCATGCGCCAGCTTCATATAAGTACTTACGTAGAAGTTGCAATTGAGAGAGTCGTTTAGTGCCAGTTTCCTTCAAGATGGTACCTGCAAACAGAAATTAATTACCAGAAATAAGGGCGGAAGAAGAGACACACGACATTTATCGACAAGGCAGTGTTTTGGTGAATTCCATCATTTGTATTTACAGTTGCTGCTATATTTGACCACTTGTTTTCAAACCTCTTATGATAAATTTTGTCTCTCAAGTCCCATAGAACACGTCTCTTTCAAACTTATTCGATAATAAACTCGTGATAATTATTTCCACTCTTCATTTACAGAGTTTATCTGACCCTGACGTCAGTGACGCCCGTTGACGCGCGAACAATCTCGAATTAATCGAGATTTTTTTTTGACGATCGTTGCAGCTTGTTGGCGCTAGCGATCGTGCTGCCCTCTGTCACTCACGCAGGATACTGCCATTGCTCATCCTGTTTTCCCAATTTTGCTGCTCGAAGATGACGCGCGCTGACGCCCGAAATTGAATCCCATACAGGACACTGCCTACTACGACTTCGGGAGGGGGAAAAGGTGGTCAAACACCAAGAGAGTACACACACATTTATAACGAACGTAAGAAATTTAAAAAACAGAGCCAATAGGGTCCGTTACTATCTGCTGGGCAAAATTTTCAAGGAAGTCGTCGTAGAACGATTTGTTTTGAATGTATCGACAACGGAACAAAACAGTTACCTGTTATGAAAAAAGTAATTTCGTAGTATTTCTTTCCGAAAAAATTCCCGGGAGGGGTTATTTTACAAACAGGATGGGAGCTAAATTATATAATTATGTCAGTTATCCTCAGGTGAATGATATTTTTAAGTTAAAAATAATATATAAGGTCACATACTTGTGGAGTGTAGTTATATGATGATTGTTTTGTTTCACATTCAAAGCAGACGCATAATCCCTTGCCTTTCGGTGGCATAACGCTCCAGTAATTCTTCGTAAGAATTCTTAAATTGGCATCTCTTCTCCTTAAATAGAAATCCTCATGGAGTTAATTATTTCCCAGGTCGTCTCTTAGTTGAGACATTATTACGTTCATAGAACAAAAATAGTTTTCAACTGTGGCTGTAGATATTGGTAAAGACAGTTTTTTACACCAGTATTTATCAGTTCATCATAGCCAATAGGATACTGAAGAATATAGTTTAAGGTGGTACATTTTCGTTTACATTCAAGAACAAACTTTTAAAACACTTCAGAACTGCTTGTAAATGATCATGGCATATAGTATATACCATGTAAATACTTGCAGTGTGTTAACATCTCAATCATTAAAGCAGATGAAATTGTCAGATATTAACACACTGTTAAATGCTTCCTGCTCTGCATCGCTTCCTTTGCACTGTCTCGCTCAAGCAAGCGAAACAGTATGCCAAGGGCGTGTGGTAATTAAAGAATAGCGTGGAGATTTACAAAAACATGCCGCGCATGCCAGATAGACGTATCAGGACTCATGTGCACCTTTCCTTCATAAAATTGAATTTCTGGTGTCATCGTTGAAAAATTGTGCTGGCCATTTCCATTGGATCTCCCAGCGTGATTAGGAGTGCGGGGAACCTTCTAGATCGGGGCCAGTGAGACTAGTTATGCCTCGACGGGCCTCCGAGCCGACACTCTAGAGTGTGTAGGATTATGTGGCCGTAAGAGCCAGAGCGCGAAGACAGTGAAGCGACAAGCAAGCGAAACGACTAGTGGCGACGAACAGTGGCCAGCGGGAGTAAAGTCTGCGGACTGCGAACATCAGTACAGTGGAGAGTGCGACTGACAGGCGGGACTATTGAACTGGTTCCGTGAGTGTAAGACGTTTGGAATGATGGCAATAAATAGATTGAATATGTGTAAGTAATACGCGTGAATTGACTAAACAAGGACTTAAATTAATATTGAGATAGACATTAAATATTACGCTCGCTGAAAACAACAAGAGTGTTAGTAGATATGCGTAATTTAACATTGTAAATAATAGCCACCTGAAAAAATTTAAAACATTTTATTTAGTTCTTTATTTTTGTTATTACCTCCATCCATCACGAGCTCAGATAAGCCCATGGCGTCTTGTGGCAATACTTTTCTAGAATCTATATGGCTTAGACCAAAATAATTTGCAAGCAGATCCGAAGTTCTCTAAGTGTTTGCCCTCCAATGTAAACGACAATTTATCACAATTTAACTATATTCACCAGTCTTCCTTTTGGTTATGAAAAACTGGAAAATACTGGTGTAAAAGTACTGCATTTAATATTAATGAAAACCACTGCTGAAACGTTATTTAGTGCTGTGAACAGGACCATGACTCTACTGAGAAGCAGGCTAGGAAATAGTTTACTGAATTCGCTACATTTCATTTGTAAAATAAAGGTTTTCTGTATGTACGGTTATTGTTCACAACACATCTACTCTACTAAACTATTAGAATATTGTTGGCGATTTCAGGCGGAAGGGGGATATTTTTCAAAACTCCGAGGGGAGGATATGTGTCTGTGAATCGCAGTACGTTCACTTTCATGACCTAGCTACGAGGTACCCATTACACACGTTTCGCATTTAGGTTTACTCGAGGTTCTCCCGTTTTTCTCCACCCTTGTACCCTTGCATTCTGTCACTCCTCCATCTCCACCTCATTTCCCTCTCACTGGCCTTCAAGAGACACCGTTACGTGCCGAACAAAACCTCTCAACTTAATTCGTTAAACACCTTGCGTGACGTCAAATGCAGAACTACGTTCTGGTGGATGTCCGTCACTAGTTAAATTTCTGCCTTGAACACACGGAAAACCTCCAAAATCCACTGAGTTTCTAACTTTCTAAGATATGTGGGCATAAGTACGTTTCATGTTAATGTGTTTATAATTTTTTCATTCTTTTTCCATGAGACTCAGTTCTTCAGAATAATGTTATCTTCACAGGTAACCCACTTGGGTAGAGAACGTCACTAAATGTAAAAGTTAAAGTTTAGAAAATTCCATTTTAATATAAATTTTAACACTATTAAAGCTAATGATACCTTTATTTTAAGGAAGTACGTGGTGCATCATAGCTTTATTATTAGCCAAAAATAGCAATTTGTTCCTACTTACTTGTGATTTGTCACAGCATTTCTAGAAGATAGTGTAGTCCTATGTGAGCGAAAACTTATTTCATATTTATAATACGATCGCACTTGTTATGCTTCACGCATTTTTTTACATTATTTTTTTAATTGGAGTGTAATGGAAATGGGGGAACGTAACGTACAATTTCTTTATCTAGGCGGCACTGTGGTTGGAGTTACGAACCTTTTTACTTCCCTTGAAATTCTGAACTATCTTTCACACTCATTCCATTAAAATATCGCGAGCAGCAGAATGCTTACTGCATGGAGAACTACGGTTTCACATTTTGGATCGTGAAAAGAGGAGTTCCAATCACATTAGCTCTCCCAGNGCTTACTGCATGGAGAACTACGGTTTCACATTTTGGATCGTGAAAAGAGGAGTTCCAATCACATTAGCTCTCCCAGTCCCCTTTTACCGCAGAAGAAGAGGTAAAGCGAAAATGAAGTGCTGAAATACCACATAAATCTCTGGAGCCAAGCGNTTCTGGTGGATGTCCGTCACTAGTTAAATTTCTGCCTTGAACACACGGAAAACCTCCAAAATCCACTGAGTTTCTATCTTTCTAAGATATGTGGGAATAAGTACGTTTCATGTTAATGTGTTTATAATTTTTTCATTCTTTTTCCATGAGACTCAGTTCTTCAGAATAATGTTATCTTCACAGGTAACCCACTTGGGTAGAGAACGTCACTAAATGTAAAAGTTAAAGTTTAGATAAATTCCATTTAAATATAAATTTTAACACTATTAAAGCTAATGATACCTTTATTTTAAGGAAGTACGTGGTGCATCATAGCTTTATTATTAGCCAAAAATAGCAATTTGTTCCTACTTACTTGTGATTTGTCACAGCATTTCTAGAAGATAGTGTAGTCCTATGTGAGCGAAAACTTATTTCATATTTATAATACGATCGCACTTGTTATGCTTCACGCATTTTTTTACATTATTTTTTTAATTGGAGTGTAATGGAAATGGGGGAACGTAACGTCCAATTTCTTTATCCAGGCGGCACTGTGGTTGGAGTTACGAACCTTTTTACTTCCCTTGAAATTCTGAACTATCTTTCACACTCATTCCATTAAAATATCGCGAGCAGCAGAATACTTACTGCATGGAGAACTACGGTTTCACATTTTGGATCGTGAAAAGAGGAGTTCCAATCACATTAGCTCTCCCAGNACTTACTGCATGGAGAACTACGGTTTCACATTTTGGATCGTGAAAAGAGGAGTTCCAATCACATTAGCTCTCCCAGACCCCTTTTACCGCAGAAGAAGAGGTAAAGCGAAAATGAAGTGCTGAAATACCACATAAATCTCTGGAGCCAAGCGNACCCCTTTTACCGCAGAAGAAGAGGTAAAGCGAAAATGAAGTGCTGAAATACCACATAAATCTCTGGAGCCAAGCGAAAAAAGAAGCCAGTAAATGAAAGTGGGGAGTGATATTCCTTATGCCCAGCCCTTGCAGTGATATAGAGGAGACTAAACTTTGACTAAAAGAATAATAATTTTCCCCTCCATAGGAAAATAAGAATGCCTTATAATAATATATAGGCTTGCCTCACGAGATAATTCTTTTCAAGAAAAGTGAATGAATATGGGAAATTTAATGTAGAGCAGATCTAATGTAATTTGAAGTAGCGGGAAAACATGGAATTACATTTATCGATTGTATTTATACACTCATATTTGGAGAGTGTGCGTCTGTAAATTAAATTTTTCACGTTTCTTTTTTTAAGGGGAGAAAGACAACGAAGGACGCTTAAAGCCAAAGACTTCGGCGCTCATGGGGCTGAAGTGAGACGGAGCAGCAAGAAAGCAAGGGCAAGTAAATTATTGGGAACGCCCCGAGAAACCCTGCCATTCTACCTCAACGTCCACTGCATTTCCCACAGGCAAAAATGTGGAATGACTTCTCCGGAAATCGAACACGAAACGCCTGAATAGGAAGCCACTGCGCACACTAACCAGTCGACTCCACATATTTGCTGCTCTTTCAAAAGTTTCACATCTCATATTTAGGATTAATTTGTTTGCTTTTTTTTCAACCGTTTCTGTTTTAGAAGGAGCACTGGAAAGTTTATCATGACATATATTAAACAACAGCTTCTCAAAATTTATTGATTTGTAAAGGGGCCCGCTTAGCTGGCGATTGAACTGCGCTAGAGAGTATTTTAAGAAACACTGTTTTTTACGAAACTATTTAACGGCGCGCTAAATGTGCTGGTCTACGAAAGAAACACACACTTTGGAATACGTCTTTCGATCACTTTGAAGACATCACGGACATAACAAAACAGAATTTCAGAGCATTAACATCAATAAAATTGTTCAAAAATCCGTATATCGAAAGTTTTATGTCAGATATAAACTAAAGCACTCGATGCTCTGCACTGAACCTTGCTACACACTTTCCACTAATAAAATGATAGTGTCACCAATTAGAGTAACATAGCCACGCGCAACATGACGAAAGCACTGCAAGACAGTTCTGAGCCTTCCCTGTAGCGGCGATGGCGCACTTTACCTGCGTGTCAGTGTAGCCCTATCCATCCCCAAGCTTCTAGATCTCAAAAGCAAAAACAGCTCCAGGTATGCGACTGCCTTAACCACCAAGATAAAACCAGTGATTTTTCACGCAGGCGACTTCACCGATCCAAATAGTGACAGCAGACCAACTGCACCAATGCCAGAAAATGTATTGTTAGAAGCGGTGCCTTTTCTTCGTGGCCTTCGCCTTCCCTCCTCGAGCGCGTTGATATCACCGGTAAATTGGAGAAGGGAAGACAACAGTTACAAACAACCCACCTACATTAACTCGTGCCACGTGCCACGGTAAATCTTTATTGGGACTGTTACCGCTCCCGTCTCTAGAAGATTGAGCAACTTAGGTAGTCGTTGCGCGAATTTTCTATTCATCGCCCCATTCTTCCTCAGCACGACTCGGGATGTAAAACATCTTCTGGTCTAAGTTGGCTCAGCAATATAAGCCACTGCATGCCACTAGGTTGAGAGTTTGGAGCCTTGTACGGCCTTGAGCGCCAGGTGTGGGATACCATCGGAACGACAAGCGGTGACGCGCTCACCAGGGAATGTAGTCTGCGAGCATCGGAATAGTAGAGAGAGACTGACCGGCTGGATTGCCGGAAAGTGGGACTGGATGCGTGAGTAACAGACATTTGGAATATGTTGCTGCATGGCAATGCACATTTTGATTGTTTATGTGTACAAAATAAGTGAGAATTTTGTGACTGTAGATGGTACACTAACGTTTGTGATAAATGCAACTCCAAGGAAGATACATGTGATTGAAACGAACTTTATACCACATATTAGGTACATTAAAATAAACTATTTATTAAGATTACAGAACTGTACATAAACTCTTTCCATGATAATTAAATACGGTGAGAANGTGCTGCAATTATAGCCTTTAAACTGCGTGGTTTGTAATCAAAGAGGACCTGGATATGTTCCTGGGATATCTCCCTCCACGCAGTTTGTACGCACGTCCACAAAGCATCAGCAGTGGTTGCTGAAGTACCATGACGAACAAGTCGCCGACCAACCATATCCCAGACATGTTCGATGGGTGATATGCCAGGCGAAAGTGCAGGCCAGGGAAGCAGTGGTACACGTCGTTTATTGAATAAGGCTTATCATTCCTCGCAACAAGTGACCGGGCATTGTCCTGCTGAAATATGGCATGGGAAGTCACCTGAAAGAGGGGCAGTACCTTTGGCTCTAAAGCCTCCCTGATGTAGCGGTTGCTGTTCAGATTGCCCTCAATACGTAGGCGTTTAGATCGCATGTTGTATCCGATGGCGACCCACACCATCACACTTGGCGTTTGTCCGCTGTGCCGCTCCACAATGCAGGCTGCCAGGTTGAAGCAGGACTCGTCCGAAAGAACTACATTTTGCCACTCACCACGCCAGTTGCGGTGTTCACGTGTCAATTGCAGTCTGAAGCGTTTGTGGATTCTGGAGAATGAAAGTCGACGCAATGAGATCTGTGCCACCTGTCCATCCCGCAGCAGACGGCGTCGAACCGTCGACGCAGAGAGGTCCACACCGGTTGCAGTGCTCCATTGTCGACCCAACACTGCGGACGACGCTGTACGGTNCGCAGCAGACGGCGTCGAACCGTCGACGCAGAGAGGTCCACACCGGTTGCAGTGCTCCATTGTCGACCCAACACTGCGGACGACGCTGTACGGTCCTTACGGCCATGCGGACAAGATGGCTGTCATTCCGTGTTGTGGTCACATTGCGTGGTCCAGTGCACGCTCGTCGCTGCGTACGACCCTCTCCTATCCACTGGTTCCACACGCGCATCACTGTCGTAGCAGCATACCCTGTACGAGCCAAAATGTCACGATATGACAAACCCGTTTCCTGGAGACCGATCGTTCTGCCCCATTCGAACTCACTCATATGCTGATATGGCACCCTTTGACGTTGACGATGAATGCTGGCAATTTCTTTCATTTCATTTGACGGCTTTTCACTGACTGAGCTTGGCGAACCACTGACTTTTCTGGTCACACAAAAGGAGTCGCTGCTGGGGCTACATGTACGCCATCTCTCTGCAATCGTTATCACTTCTTCCTGGTACACTTTTCTACACATTCTCCGAGTTTGGATTCATTAGGACCATTCTGGGTGTTGCAATTTTCACAAACAATAATGTATAATTACAGTGATGAGGACTTAAACTAGAATTGAGACTGGCATTAAATATTGCGTTCACTGATAGGATAATAAGTGAAATAGAATATATAGGCGATTGAATGTTTTTAATAATAGCTGCTTGTATTTTATCATTATTGTAAATAAATAAAGATATTAAATTTAATTATTTTTTATCAAGATTTCCATCCCTCACGAACTCGGATACGTCCCTCATGACTTGTAACTTCTGAACCCCGCCGTCCAGTAAAACTAAATAACACGTCATTTGGTTATGAAATCATTTGAATTGACGAATTTCACCTCGTTAGATCAATAAACCTAATTCCACTTCAAAAAGAAGTTTTTTAAGAGTACAAATTTCTAATTTCAAAAACTTTCCGTTGAGATCTTCTTCAGTCTCTCGAACTTCCGGTCACGAGTCGGTGGTAAGCATGCGCAAGCGATACGAACGAAATTTCTCAACAGATTTCACAGAACTTGATGTTCGCATGAAGGCCTTCCCAATCTCATAGTGCTGTAAATTGACAGTAGTGAATATAAATAACCTCGTAAATGTACACTATTGGTAAATTTGTTACAAATCACAGAAACTGTTACACACTAAGCTTAACTTTCAACTGTTATAAAACAATTTAAGTTACATAATGGTAATTAATTTCTTAAGAATGAAATATTTTTACACGGTGGAAAGTTTTCTTCATTGTTTTGTCAGTGAAAAATATGAATATTATTCAAGTGCTGGGCTGATCTAAAACATGAGATGAAAAAAATGAGGTGTGTTGTGAACGAAAACTCGATCGATGGCTGTTTTCGTATTACCACAATTGTGCTGTTTTATTTTGTTTCTGTTTTCTTGTTTGTCTAACTCGATCGTTGTGTATGGTTCCATATGTGTGTTTATTTATATTATCTCGATTGTATTGCATTTGTGTTCCTCATCCATATATTGTGTTTTTAATTTTTTTTGTTACTCTTTTCGTAGTCATTGTAGGCAATGGAGATCCAATAAAAATCCGAATTTAGAACTTCTTAACTTTCATTCATTGGCATGCCACTGATTTGGGTTTGGCAAGTAGAAATAGTTTCGTGCCTGTGTAATCGTTTTGTGCTTTTGAATTGCGATGAAATATTATGTGAAAGTCAACTAAAGTAGAAATGAAATATGTTGCCGAGAAAAAAACAAAGAAAATTTTGATGGAATAAACATACCTTTTAATAAAATCTAGTGACTGCTATCGACAGAGAGAATATACTTCCTTATTNAAATTTTGATGGAATAAACATACCTTTTAATAAAATCTAGTGACTGCTATCGACAGAGAGAATATACTTCCTTATTTCCCACTCCATAAACTCTTGCGAATTAGGGAACAAATACGTAGTATGCATTTTTACAGCTTAGATTTCTTAACAAACTATCTGAAATTGTAATATAAATGCATCTTCCGTTTGTTTTACATACCGTGACACATCTCTGATACGTTATAATAAAAAGGCTGCGAAACATTTCGAAACTGTTTTCACCCAGGAATAACAGAAAGATAAATTTCTGCGATATTTTAAGTAAACTCGCAACGGAATTGTGTCGCAGCATCTGAATAACTAGACACTTCTACTGTATTGTAGCGAAAAATACGATATACTGAAATGTTGAGTAACAATTNACAGCATCTGAATAACTAGACACTTCTACTGTATTGTAGCGAAAAATACGATATACTGAAATGTTGAGTAACAATTCCCCTCGGCGTCAGCAGGACAGTTTGAGATGACTAACAAACTGCAGTAGCTCTAAAAAGAGCACGAACATCTCAGAATCTATGGAATTCCAACTCTTCACAAAAATACTTATTGTGATCAGACAAACATTTACGTATATTTCCTAGGTGTACAAGCAGTGGCTTTGAGAATGTCAACAATTTCTTCCCATCCAAATGAGAGCCAAATGCATAAAGAAAACTACACAGACGCACCTCGGATAACGAAATATAATCAGTACTCAAGTTTTCCGCGATAAATTACCATATATAATACTACGGTAACAGAATTATCCCTGCCCGCCCAGTCAATTACGAAGTAACTTAACAGGTAAACGTAAGTTGGCGAGGGAATAATAGACAGACAGCAGACGTGTACACTGCATATTGAAAACTGAAAATTCAGTCAGATTTTTGATCGATAAACCGCTGTTTAATTACCGAAGGGGGTCCTTGTTCGTTCCCGCCCTGATCGCCAACCCAGCACCAAGATAACAGGCGATGAAGCTGTGCAGTGGGTGGTCCAAACGATCAAGCAGGAGCTACGAACCCGTCCAGGACTTGACGTATTCTGTCAGGAAATTTTTCTCGGAGTAAAAACTGTTGCTACCGTTAAGGCTGCCGCCTCTCTGAAGCATTATTTCTGCGTCTGAGGCGGAGAAGCGTGGGAGCGGTAAGGGCGACACTGCCACGCGCATCAAGTGCGCCATCGCCGCTAAGCGCAAGGCTCTCAACTGGCGTNAGGGCGACACTGCCACGCGCATCAAGTGCGCCATCGCCGCTAAGCGCAAGGCTCTCAACTGGCGTGCAGTGTTCTCTTCGTGCTGCGTGTATACCTGTGGGACTTTCACCGGTGATCCCTATCATTTTATCGGTGGAGAAAGTCTGTGGTGTATCTGACAAGTATATTTTTATACAATTCACTTTATAAAAACTTTTTTGTACAGCAATTTTGGAGTACTCTGAAATGGTATTTCTAATGTGCGTGACGTCTTGAAAGCACTCAACAGCCCTCGTCTAAAGCGTGTGTTCTTTTCGTAGATNATGGTATTTCTAATGTGCGTGACGTCTTGAAAGCACTCAACAGCCCTCGTCTAAAGCGTGTGTTCTTTTCGTAGATTAGCACATTGGACGCACGTTTAATAGTTTCGTGGAAAAACTGTATTTCAAACACTCTGCAAAGCAGTTCAAGCGCCAGGTAGGCGGGCACCGTAGGACAATACTTAAAGTGTTTTATCTTAGGAGAACCTGATTCGATTCTTGGCTTGGTCGCTCCCCCATATTCGAACGTGGGAATCGTACCGGGTATTCTTGGAGATCTACCGNATGGTGTTTCTAATGTGCGTGACGTCTTGAAAGCACTCAACAGCCCTCGTCTAAAGCGTGTGTTCTTTTCGTAGATCAGCACATTGGACGCACGTTTAATAGTTTCGTGGAAAAACTGTATTTCAAACACTCTGCAAAGCAGTTCAAGCGCCAGGTAGGCGGGCACCGTAGGACAATACTTAAAGTGTTTTATCTTAGGAGAACCGGATTCGATTCTTGGCTTGGTCGCTCCCCCATATTCGAACGTGGGAATCGTACCGGGTATTCTTGGAGATCTACCGNGGATTCGATTCTTGGCTTGGTCGCTCCCCCATATTCGAACGTGGGAATCGTACCGGGTATTCTTGGAGATCTACCGTTTCCCCCACCTTTGCATTCCCTCAATTAATTACCCTCGTCTGCTCTCAGGACCATAGTACCAAATAAATTAATCACTACGGACCACATGGGAACCACAAAAATAACCAGAGAAAATAACAAGTAAACCAACAGACAAGACAGAGCGAAGAAATTTTTTTTGTTTTATTTTCGTCGCTCCGTGTATTCTCTGTGGGTTTATATATTATTTTTTCTGGTTATTTTCGTGGTTCCTATGTTGTCCGTAGTGATTGATTTATTTGGTTTTATAATCCGAAAAGGCATACTCTCCCTGACTTGTGTTTCATTGTGGCTTTTGTCCTATTTTTGTCTGTGTTTTGAGTTTTATTGTTCAGCAGTGTCCACTAATATTTTTTTTTGAAATGTTGTGTTCACTCGTATAGTGTTTTCGTTTTTGTTATCATATTGTATTTTCTTTTGGATTGCTTTCGTTGTCTGTCCTGTTTTGGAATAATAAGTTGTTCGTCTATTTCGTTTTTGTCGTTTTAATTATATACATATTTATACTTTATTTTCAAGGAAAAAGCTTTTCCTTATTATCTGCCTGTGGTGTTGTAAAATGTTTTTTTTTTTTTTGTCTTTTGTCTTGCTGAGTTCTATGTGTTTGTGCGAGACTTAATAGTAAAAGTGTTGTAACTGTGTTACGGAGTATCTCGATGTGGGTAAGCTTACTCGTCATGAACAGTTTTGTCACAGTAAACCTACTCGCGATCACAATCGTAGTTTGAAATGTCAGTGTTTGTTGTTAACTAGTCGTAAACTATATATGTATGGTGTGAGATGTTGCGGCTTTACTCCTGCAACGTGTAGACCATCGTCTGGATTTGAGTGCCAGCATTGTTATAGAAACTTTAAGCATAATCGCAATATGCATCGTCACATGAGGATAAATTGTTTAAATAACCGCGAGTGTGATGTACATCGGTGTATGTTCTGTGGTCAATTGTATACAAGAAAGTCTGCATTAGTGAAACATATGGCTGGTAAAGTGTAAACGCTATTTATCGCACTAATGTCCGTTTTATCGTGAGATCTGGACATATTTGTGGCTAAAATGTATGTAATTTTGTGGTTCTGTATTCTTATATGCTGTTTAATATTTCATGAATGTAATAAATACACTTGTGTTGCTATTATCAATTTTTTATTTAGTATAAGTTATTGTTTCGCTGGTTTCAGGTGTGATAAGGTTTATAAAGAATTTTTATATTATTTTTTATTAGTGGGGTGCTGGTTTTTATTGAATTAGTTAAATAACGGCTTTCTGGTTTTGCCGAATGGATATGCGCTCAAAGTCCGCCCGGAGGGCTTTCCGCTATGAGTTTTTATGAGGGAATGGTTGGGGATGTGGCCACTCCTAAAATTAGGGATAAAAATAAATTTAAGCAATTACAGATTGATAAGTATTAAAGTGCGAAGCAGAATATGTGCACGACTTGCGGAATGTTTGTGTTGTAGGATGAAACAATGCATACACAAATGTTTATATCTCTATACATCTAAACATAGTGCCACTTAACGAAAATTGTTCGGTTACAGAAATTGTTTTCTGAATTGCATTCCTGCTTGCTATATGGAAAAATAAAATATGGTAAAAACAAATATTTACTTTTAACATAGAACAGTGCTTGGAATGTTATCAGCATTTGGTTTTCGTAACTTCCTAACTCAACTACCTGGAAACCATGTTTTGTATTCGTTATTGTTCTGAGTTATTAGCTTATTTATAATAATACAAGGGTTTAATTTATTTTGATGTTAATATATGACAACTCAAATATCATTTTTGAAAATATAATTTTTATTTTTATGCTTTTATTAACATAATCCATTTAGGCATTTGTAAAAAATTTATTTCGTTCATTGTGTTATCGTTTGCGAAGCTTCAACTGTGTTAGTACTCCCCGATGAAGGGATACATAATGCGACACTACTGACCATTGGTGCACACACACATTTTAAATTAACATTGTAATTATTAATTTAAGTTTAGGGGATATATATTCCAAAATAATGTAGGGGTTTTTCTCTCTTCACTGAAAGTTTCGTGTATGCTTCTCCATGGTGTATATTCCCTTCACCTGCTCGCCAGCTTACAAGCGGTAAGCAATGTGTGGTAGATGTGGATGGGTTCAGGAGACACACACAAGTGCTGCGACTGCCTACCTCGTCCTGTCTCACCTACTCTTCTAAGTGAGGGTCTCGATGTGTTAGCTTCGGCTGCTGAGGAAGGACTGTTGTCTCCCCATCACGATCTCCCCTTACCTGTCAGCATTCAATGGAACTATGCTCATCCCTCGTCCTTCTTATACCATCCCCCCCATTCTTCAGGGAGCAGCCCGGTGTTCATTCTCTCATGTCTACTGGTCGACTGGCTCTGGACTTCACAGCATTCCTAGCGGGAAAAATGCTAACACTCTTGCCTGGTGGCAGGGAATCTCCGCTAGNCTGGCTCTGGACTTCACAGCATTCCTAGCGGGAAAAATGCTAACACTCTTGCCTGGTGGCAGGGAATCTCCGCTAGGCACTCGTGAGTTCCTCGGAATTTATTCTTGGTTAAAATATTCCGACACAATATCAGCGTGGTTTTGGGAGTGTTATTTAAATGATATACCTGTTGGCATTCTGTATGATATTGGCTCTCATAGAGGTTGGATGTGTAATTACAAGCACTTGCTCAATTGTAATTACCCTCTGTAATTATGCTTTAATTTCCCTCTATGCTGTGTTGATAACTCTATTACGATTTACTTACCCTCGACAGGAGTCGAACCAAGAAATAAATCGTTACACATGTATTAACAATTGCCGAGATATTAACCAAGGCCTATGTCAGTATAAATGTATTTTTTCTTGTATTATCCTCAATAGAGGTCGAGACTATCTCAGTAAAAAGTAATTATGTTTTAACCTCTGTGGGATTCAAACCAACCACTAACCCAATAAAAACATACTTAAGCATTAACTACCCTCGATGGGAATCGAAGCAAGGTTTAGGTCAGTATAAATATATTTAAGTTCTCCACACCTTCGAGGGGCTTGAACTGAGGACTGGTCCATTACAGATGTATTTTCGGTTTTATTATCCTCGACGGGAATCGGAGCAAGTTTTAAGTAAGTATAACTATATTTATGTTTTCCTTTCCCTAGATGGGATTCTAATCGAGGACTGGTCCAGTAGAAATGTATTTCTGTTTTAATTATCCTCGGTGGTAGTCGAATCGGGTAGTAGACCAGTACAAATGTAATTATGTTTTTTTATCCATAGAAGGAATCGAAACCAACCAAGATGGCGGATGTATATCACAAATATATTAGCGATTCATAGCTCAGTTGCGTTTGAGCAGTGGTCGGTGTAGGATGTGTACTTAGTGTGTAATCATTCTCTTGGTACATGTACTTAGTCTCGGTAATCTTAATTGTCTATTATGCAATTACTCATTACAGAATTACTCATTACACAATTATATCTAATTAGACCTTATTACACTATATTGGTCTTAACTAAGGACTGATAGACTCCTCTACCCTCTGGTACAATCCTACACCCCCTTAGCACGCCCCTAGCCTCTCGCCCTCCAGACTTCCCCTAAAAATGTCAAAGTCCCGCAAATGTCGCTTGGACGCTTTGTCCACCGAAAGGGTACTTCCACAAGAAACAGCCAATCACAAAACATCTGAGAAGGGGTGGGAGAACCCGTCAGCAAATTACAACACATCTCCTTTGATAAGGGGGTGGGGTATGATCAGTTTCCACTTTGTGTCCCTCTCTCCGACACCCCTTTACATGTTACTAAAATGGCACTTAGGCCACTAATGACTCCCTAGCATGTTCAAATGCATGTACTCCTCCTATTGTTGTATATTTTACTTAAAGTTAAATTAGAATATNAATGACTCCCTAGCATGTTCAAATGCATGTACTCCTCCTATTGTTGTATATTTTACTTAAAGTTAAATTAGAATATAGAATATAAACATAATAATGTACTTTGTTACTCTGAAATGGGATATTTCGACATTACAACAATGCAAGAACATGTTCTGACCCGAAAATTAAAGAGTGCAGAAGCAATAAGAACAAAAAATAAAACCTATTTTACGATTGTGTTGTACATTTTACATGTACATAAAGTCAAATAAGATTATAGAATACAAACATAATGATGTACTTAGTAACACTGAAATGGGAAATTTTGTCTGAGCTTAATATTTACTTAATAGGCAGCTCTAAATAAAAACTGTGGAATTCTTCAGTAAGATACTTCACCATGTCTTCAAGATCCTTTTATTCTCTCTATGAATGGGGATTATTATATTGTATATACGTGGGAAATTGATTTGACGAGAGATCTGGTTATAGGAGGTCTTCTTCATAATTGGGAAATAGTCAAAATGTTGCAATGTGTTGTGAGACATTCTTGCTCTGACCCCTAGAGGTTCCTCTTTTGCTATCTCCAACCACACCTTTTCTGTTACCTTTGGTTGTTTATTCCTCACTATCATTCTTCTAATTGGCTGGAAGTTTTTGAAGATTCTGGTATCCATTTAGACAATAGATAACTCTCTGGATGCAAAGGAGTTGGCGATTATATACTTCCACTGTGAATTGTGGTAGCCCTATACCTGAGCACTCTCGTTGTCTTTGTCCCTGTCGCAGGGGAGAAAACTATGGCCTGTGCACAGAAATTTCTGGTGTACTTCGGCAAATACGCCACTTGTTACAAAATAATTTTAAAGTGCAAGAACACTGCAGTTATATTTTTGTCCAATGCATCGATTGGTGCAAACAATCAGCATTTTCAATTAACGATAGTTTGACACATAGTGTTCAAAATATTTCAATATACAGGAAGCAATTTCCATCGAACCTCTTTTTGCAATAATTTTATTTCACGGATAGAATGTCATATTGCCTTTCCCGTGATCGTTAAATCATAGCATGACAACTGGTGTTGATAAAACACGGAAGAGTATGACAGTTTCGGGTAAAACAAAACCTGCTGCAAATTTACACAGAGCACCAAAACATTTGGATTCTTCTTTGCCTTTTCCTCGTTCTCCTTCAGGGGCGTATATGCCTTTTCAGCTTTGGCATAATGTAATACACTGTCAAGTTCTATTTTACGTTTCTCATCTTCATTTCCGCGCCTTTCATCTTTGGAAACAATAAATAACATTTTCTACACGTGTCACTTCTTGGTGTTCCAATTAGTATGTTCATCTCATGAAAAAATGTTTTGATAAAATTTTCGGCTCACAGGGGTTTTGGGGTATATTTACTTGAACGCCCGATGCTTTTTGTAAGAGATAAATCAAGTGACATAGACTCCTTCTGTGATGTATTTCGCCACATTGAAAATGTCACTGTGAGTAGCATGGGGTTGGTTGTGATATTTCCCATGCTTGTCCGTTGGCATAATTATACCATCTTTCATGTTACATTGCACTGTCTAAAGGCATTTATGCCAAATGGATAATGTATTCAACAAGGTTTTTTTTACATACCCATGTGCCATTCAAGTTGTAATGTTGCCGTCGTGATGTTGCATCTGTTTTGTCTTTCTTGTATCGAACTAGTTCATTTAGTTGTACATATTTCATCAACAACAATGTTCGTGTATAGTATGACCTCATTTATAGAAGTCCATGAAAACTGACAGTTTTCGTTCATTTGTCAAACTCTTACATCCTAGTTTTTTACATCCACGCTGAAATTCTGGAACTCGTTTTTTTCCTGGCCTCAACTATTTTCCCTTTTCTGTTTGTGAATTGCTGACCAGATTTCTAAGTAGTTTTCGCTTGACATTGTTCCACTCCGATATATTTACTCTTCACCGTTTAGTTTTATTCATGCGAATCACATCATTAGCGAAACCTCTACATTCATACCTGCACTCTTCTCTGTCACACTATCGCTCATTCTAATGGATACAGATATTCACGCCCTCGTAATTAAGAGAAAATAATACATTGCTAACATAATACTGTGAGTTTAATGTCTAAACTAAGCGAACATGCTGGACACACAGACNAGAGAAAATAATACATTGCTAACATAATACTGTGAGTTTAATGTCTAAACTAAGCGAACATGCTGGACACACAGACAGCAGTTCTTATTACATGGCATAGCTGCACATAGATCTTTGTTCCGGACACAACACACGTGCGCTCGAACAACAGTAGCCACTGGTATATGCTGCTACCTAATGGAAAATAACTCAATTACCTTATGGTGGTGGAAGTATTCGCAACATACCTTGAATTGTAACAGAGAATATTATTCGGCAGCATGCCTCAACTGTCTAATGTCTAGACTGCTTGCAACATTATGCTCTTCCGTAGTCAGAAGCCATGGTGTTAAAGTGGTCAACTCACTCGCCCCTGACACTGTGAACTGGGTTCGACATCGACGGTGTAAGCCCTTGGGGAAGCGTGGTGGATGTTTCCAATGGTNACCCCTGACACTGTGAACTGGGTTCGACATCGACGGTGTAAGCCCTTGGGGAAGCGTGGTGGATGTTTCCAATGGTTGCCTTGGCCTTGGAATTTCTCTGGGTGCTCCCATGCATTCACCATACGTGCCGTTGTTGCTCAATCTTAACTAACTGCTTGATTAGAATCACTAAATGCAGTTGATTATTAGGGTGACTAAATTCACTGAGTTATTCTAATGTGAGCTTCGTGGGTCCCTTCCTGGCCAAATATGTTTCCAATTTAGGAGGGGGCATGCCTTTAGAAGCGCCCACCCCCCTCAGAAGGGCATACCTTTATTCACTCCTTTAAAACATGTTTTATTTTCTTATAAATTCCCTTGTAGTGCGATTAAACAATAAATTACACTGTGGTGGGAGTGGGGAAGGGGTGGAAGTAGTGGGGTGTGGGGTTTGTGAAGCAGTGGGG
>NQII01000467.1:0-100744 GCA_002778355.1 Clitarchus hookeri | reverse complement strand
TGTAACGCATCGTAACGTTTTACAAGACCCCCCCCCCTTATTGCGTTACGTAATACTTGAACGCTCCCCAATCCTCGTCAGCAGCTTCCATCTTGTTTTTATCTCTGAATTTCCTTTTTTCCCATGAAATTTCCATTTTTTCCCTATTACCAACGTCCTGCTATATCATGCCACCTTGTCTCTTCAAGCTCTTGCATTCCGATTCTTTTACTTTATGCTCTGGCATTACGATTTTCTTGTCTCTCTCTCTCCAACACCCATTCTGTCTCTCTCTCTCTCCACTCTATATCTTGGCTTTCTAATATTAATTCTTGTCTCCTTTACTCTCTTGCCTTCTAGTCTCTCGCCCCTTTATTATCTCTCTATTTTTACATCCTCCATCTTTAATTCCATNCTCGCCCCTTTATTATCTCTCTATTTTTACATCCTCCATCTTTAATTCCATAGCATGCTGCCAATCGGCTGCTGCCACCAGAGTGTGCTAAGTTCTACCAATCGCAGCTAGGAGCGCTGGTACCGATGTAGCTATTTTGTTTGTTGGTAATCACATTGCCTGAACTTTAGTTCCAACAAAGGACACTAGGAGAGCTGGAAATTTTTTTTAGTTAGCTGTTTCTTTGGAACTCAAAAAATACCGGAAGCGTACGGGATCGTTCCAGTGACTACAAAACTGCTGCGACATGTAGGAAAGAAGTACGTTTAATGTCGAATACATATATAGTTACTATCATCCCGGCACTGTATGGTTAGAAGAAGAAATAAAGCAAATACTCGTATCGCCTTACGCGCTCTCTGGATAATAAACTTGTCACCGCGAACAAAGGAGGATGTTTAATGACGAATACACATTAAAAACAGCAGGCATCGCGCGCACGGACACACTTTTTAAATGTGTACAATTCATATGTATATATAAAATAANAAGAAGTACGTTTAATGTCGAATACATATATAGTTACTATCATCCCGGCACTGTATGGTTAGAAGAAGAAATAAAGTAAATACTCGTATCGCCTTACGCGCTCTCTGGATAATAAACTTGTCACAGCGAAAAAAGGAGGATGTTTAATGACGAATACTCATTAAAAACAGCAGGCATCGCGCGCACGGACACACTTTTTAAATGTGTACAATTCATATGTATATATAAAATAANTCATTAAAAACAGCAGGCATCGCGCGCACGGACACACTTTTTAAATGTGTACAATTCATATGTATATATAAAATAATAACAGACTATTCCGGTCCGCATGAGTATTGGCAACCAATTAAAAACTACATTCGAATGTAACATGCATCCATATAAACACACACAGACTGGCCGCGACTTTAAAGAAAAAAGTATATATAAACAAATTTATATACATAGAAATAATTGGGCAGGTCGCGTCTCTATATAAAAGTTATCAGCATCCATACAGAGCCAATTATGCAGAGACGTACATGTGCCTCGACCATGAGCGAGTACGCACACTTCTGTAAAAACTAGCTGTAGGTAATAAAACTTTCATTACTATCTCATTTAATTTTTTGCCGTGGCTCCTGCAGAAGGATACTATACAGAGACAATTGCGCAGCGATGTTCATACATGAGCGCGCGCACTTCTGTATCTGCAACTTGTCCGTGCATTAAGCGCGCGGCATGGAGCGAAACAGGCCCACGCACGTTAGTCTAGAGTCGCACGCGCGCACGTCAAATACGCCTTAAGCCCACTTTTAAGCATAGTTGACTCTAATTTCCGAACCGTTTAAGATACAGCCACCAAATTCACAACATAGGTATCACCTCCGATGTCGAAAAGGACCGCTGGACCAAGTATGCCTAAAGCCATCTTATAAGCATAGTTGGCTGTCATTTCCAAACAGTTTAAGATACAGCCACCAAATTCATAATATTGACGTCACCCCCGGCATCGAACAGAGCCACGTGGTCTAGAAGGCCCTAAACCCACTTATAAGCATAGTTGCCCACAATTTTTCCCCCACCGAGACTATAGTCACCAAATTCATACAATAGACCTCACCTACGTAGGCGAGCAGGTTGGTAGGTTCAAGCACACCCTAATATTACTTATAAGCACAGATAACCACCATTTTCTACCTACTGAAGCTATAGGCACCAAATTCATATCGTAAACGTCACCTCCGATGAAGAACAGGGTGGTAGGGTCAAGTATACTTTTAAGGCCTCTTATATGCATAGTCAACCACATATGCATCGCTCCCGACATCAAACAGGGCTGTAGATTCAAGAACACGGTATCCCTTCTTTGTATAAGCATAGTTAACATACAGTTCCCATCTGCTGAAGCTAAAGCCAACAAATTCATGTTAAATGTAGCGCACCCAGCAACGAGCAGGGCAGCTGGGTCAAGTATACCACATGCCCACTTATATGCATAGTTGGCTGTAATTTCTGAACTGTTTAAGATACCGCCACCAAATATATAACATATACATCATTTAAGCATAGTTGGCTGACATTTCCCACCTATGGAAACTATAGTCACCAAGTTCATTTCATAGGTATCACCTGAGATTACAAACAGAGTGGTAGGGAAAAATATACTTTAAGCCTTCTTAAAAGTATAGTTGCCCGACATTTCCCACCCACCGATGCTACGACCACCAAATTAATATCACAGACATCACTTCCTATTGCAATGAAGGAGATACGGACAAACGGGCCTTAAGCACTGTTATAAACATTGTTGGTCAGCATTTCCAAACCTATGAAGTTCGGGAACATGTAAGAACCGTCCAAGCATGTACAGAAAAATAAAGGTAGGTATACATACAAGTGCGTCGCAAAGTTACCGATGCATGTAGGAGTGTAGGTTCTGAAAAAGCTCACATACACATTGGTTTGCACGTACTTGACAATCGCCCACTGCAGCCCTTGTCGACTGCTACCGCATGAGTCTGCCAACTCGGATCTCCCTCAGCAACAGCTAGCCTCCCTTCGCCCACCGACATCCAGGCTGTGTATATGAATGTGAAAATGTATACATAAATAAATGTTAGAACGGGTAACATACAACAAACAACTATATGCGAAAAAAATCACGGTATGTATTAATGATCTTCATCTTTCATCGTCACCGCAAACAAACTCTGGAATTGCTTACCTCCAGAAGAAAAATATACAATTTCAATTATTTAATTTAAAAAATTATGCCAGAACAACTTGGTCACGCTATATATTTTGAAATGAATGTGAAATAAGGGTTTGATATAAACAATATATATTGTGGAGTTTCCACTTTTATAATACCTGTAACTTATTTGCTTTCTGTTTTATGCGACTGTAGTGATGCTTTTGTTATCTTATTGTTAAATTAATTAAAAATGCGGTACATTTATGTTGATGTGTGAATGAGCGTGTGCGAGTTAACGTTGCAATACTATTTAATTATATATATATTTATATGTAACTGACATAATTTTAGATGTAGCAAAAATAAAATGTCTAAAATTAATTAATTTTTTTCATCTTTTTCCCCCTATTTAAAGTCATTTGCTTTGATTTTCTTACCTTCAGAAATCCTTAAACTAAATTGCAGTTTTAGTATATTTGCAAAACGATGTTATCTTGTAGTTTATTTTTATAAATAGTACAATTATATGTATGTAAATATATAATGTATGATGTGTATGTGGTTTTGTGTATATGTGTATGCATATTGATATACATGTAAAAAGATACATGAAATGAGAAATCGTGTAAGTACAGAATTTAGCTTATTTTTATTTTATGTAAGTTCCTTTTATATATTTCTTATAAGTTACTTTCTAATTTTATAGCAGACATTAAATACGTTTCATTTTTATTTATTTTCTTTTCAAAAAATAAGTATAATATGTTATTATGTAAAGTGCTTAAGTGTAACAGAAGGTGATAATAGTTTTGTTTCCCAATAAAAAAAGTTTTAATACTATAATATTATTACATTGTCTCGGGGAAGGGTAAAATACATACATACTAAAACACTGAAGAACCAAAAAAACTGGTACACCTGCCTAATATCGTGTAGGGCCTCCGAGCACGCAAAAGTGCCGCAAGACGACGTGGCATGGGCTCGACTAATGTCGGAAGGTATGCAGGAGGCAATTCACACCACGAATCCTTCAGGGAGTCCACAAATCCAATCTGCGCCAACTTGAGAAAGGGTTGTACGTCTGTCACGTTTAATGATTCTCGTCAGTCGTCGTTTGTCCCGTTCTTTCACGATCTTTTTCCGGCCGCAGCGATGTTGAAGATGTGATGTTTTACCGGATTCCCGATATTCACGGTACATTCGTGAAATGGTCGTACCTGAACTTCCAAATGTTATCGCTACCTTGGAGATGCTATGTCCTATCTGACGTGCGCCGACTATAACACCGTGTTCAAACGAACTTAAATCTTGATAACCTGCCATTGCAGCAGCATTAACCGATCTAGCTGCCGACCGCATCGAGTTACTCTGATTGGTTCCCTACCTCAGTTATTTACATACGCATGCCTATACCAGTTTTTTGGCTCTTCAGTGTATTAACAAACACCATCTGTCCAACACAAAAGCTGACGGCCGGAGGGATAGGTAGCATGGGAGTAGTTATAAATAGGGTATTCAAACGTAGCTCCATGACATGGAGCACCGGAGCCACCACCAAAGCTTACCAAGGAAAAGGCAAAGTTTATGCGTTTGCATTCCACTGCTATAGCAACCATCTTGACAGCAAGTGCCAAAAATTGCCAAAATTTGCCAAAATCTTCCAAAATTTCCAGAAGTTTCCAAAATGTATTTGAATTTTTTTTTCAAATATTTCTCCAAAAATTTATTTTTTTCAATTGATTTTTCAAAATTTGAATTTTTTTTATGTTGAAGAAAATATATTTAACATTGCAATACTTTAAAAATTTATAAAACATCTTTAAAGTTTAAAAAAATGTTAAATATTTCAAAACTGAAAAAAATTTTTTTATCGAAGCCCGAGGCTACCAGCAGTGTCTCCTATTATTCATATGAATTTATTAATAACTGTTCGCAGTGTTAATTCTGCGATTTAATACATACATGTTAAGTTTATGTAATGGATATTGAACAAACTAATTATCATTATTCGTAAGAATTCATTTAATAATTTTGCAGTATAAATATATATAATACACATATTTAATTATTTTGGACCAAAGTAATTATTACTCATATGAATTTTTATTATTAAAATTATTATTATTTGATACACACCACGGTGTGTGCCGCGGTGGAAGAGTGGATGGACATAGCCACACAGTAAAATAAGTATTGATTCTTTAATAGCACTAAATATATGTTTTAGGTGAATTTAGTAATCACTCTTTGCAGTACCAATAACATCTCAGGTGCACATAATGTATATTGAATCATGAACTGGACACTTGTTTTTATGACTTCTTTCTTTTACAAGCTTCGTCCTCAGTAAAATAAGTATTAAATAAATTGATTATTTAATAGCACTTCAAGCATGCACGTGACACTAGTGTAATATGTGCTGTTTGGTGCATGTGTATAACTTGTACAGTATCTCCTGTTTATTTAATAAATATTCATATGAAATTATTAAATACTTTTGCAGTAAACTGAGGTGACACAACGTATGGGATAGCAATATGCAAATATACAGATGGCAGTAGTACCGCATACAAAGAGTATAAATGGGCAGTGCATTGGTTGGGTTTTCATTTGTAGTGAAGTGATTCATGTGAAAAGGTTTTTGACGTGGTTATGGCCGCACGACGGGAATTAACAGACTTTGAACGCAGAATGGTAGTTGGAGCTAGAAGGATGGGACATTCCATTTCAGAAATGGTTAGGGAATTCAATATTCCGAAATCCAGTGTCAAGAGTGTGCCGATAATANAATGGGACATTCCATTTCAGAAATGGTTAGGGAATTCAATATTCCGAAATCCAGTGTCAAGAGTGTGCCGATAATACCTCATTTCAGGCATAACCTCCCACCATAGAAAACGCAGTGGCCGACCGCCTGCACTTAATGACCGAGACCAACGACGTTTGCGCAGAATGTTCANGAGGGATAGGTAGCATGGGAGTAGTTATGAATAGGGTATTCAAACGCAGCTCCATGACATGGAGCACCGGAGCCACCACCAAAGCTTACCAAGCAAAAGGCAAAGTTTATGCGTTTGCATTCCACTGCTATAGCAACCATCTTGACAGCAAGTGCCAAAAATTGCCAAAATTTGCCAAAATCTTCCAAAATTTCCAGAAGTTTCCAAAATGTATTTGAATTTTTTTTTCAAATATTTTTCCAAAAATTTATTTATTTCAATTTATTTTTCAAAATTTTAATTTTTTTTATGTTGAAGAAAATATATTTAACATTGCAATACTTTAAAAGTTTATAAAACATCTTTAAAGTTTAAAAAAATGTTAAATATTTCAAAACTGAAAAAAAATTTTTTATCTAAGCCCGAGGCTACCAGCAGTGTCTCCTATTATTCATATGAATTTATTAATAACTGTTCGCAGTGTTAATTCTGCGATTTAATACATACGTGTTAAGTTTATGTAATGGATATTGAACAAACTAATTATCATTATTCGTAAGAATTCATTTAATAATTTTGCAGTATAAATATATATAATAGACATATTTAATTATTTTGGACCAAAGTAATTATTACTCATATGAATTTATTTAACACTTTGTGCAGTATCAAAATTATTATTATTTGATACACACCGCGGTGTGTGCCGCGGTGGAAGAGTGGATGGACATAGCCACACAGTAAAATAAGTATTGATTCTTTAATAGCACTAAATATATGTTTTAGGTGAATTTAGTAATCACTCTTTGCAGTACCAATAACATCTCAGGTGCACATAATGTATATTGAATCATGAACTGGACACTTGTTTTTATGACTTCTTTCTTTTACAAGCTTCGTCCACAGTAAAATAAGTATTAAATAAATTGATTATTTAATAGCACTTCAAGCATGCACGTGACACTAGTGTAATATGTGCTGTTTGGTGCATGTGTATAACTTGTACAGTATCTCATGTTTATTTAATAAATATTCATATGAAATTATTAAATACTTTTGCAGTAAACTGAGGTGACACAACGTATGGGATAACAATATGCAAATATACAGATGGCAGTAGTACCGCATACAAAGAGTATAAATGGGCAGTGCATTGGTTGGGTTTTCATTTGTAGTCAAGTGATTCATGTGAAAAGGTTTTTGACGTGGTTATGGCCGCACGACGGGAATTAACAGACTTTGAACGCAGAATGGTAGTTGGAGCTAGAAGAATGGGACATTCCATTTCAGAAATGGTTAGGGAATTCAATATTCCGAAATCCAGTGTCAAGAGTGTGCCGATAATACCTCATTTCAGGCATAACCTCCCACCATAGAAAACGCAGTGGCCGACCGCCTGCACTTAATGACCGAGACCAACGACGTTTGCGCAGAATGTTCAGTGTTAACAGACAAGCAACACTGCGTGAAATAACCGCAGGAATCAATGTGGGACGTACGACGGACGTGTCCGTTAGGACAGTGCGGTGAACTTTGGCTGTACTGGGCTATGCCAACAGAAGACCGACTCGAGTGCCTTTACTAACAGCACGACATCGCCTGCAGCACCTCTCCTGAGCTCGTGACCATATCGGTTGGACCCTAGACGACTGGAAAACCGTCGCTTGGTCAGATGAGTCCCGATTTCAGTTGGTAAGAGCTGATGGTAGGGTTCGAGTGTGGCGCAGATCCCNCGGTTGGACCCTAGACGACTGGAAAACCGTCGCTTGGTCAGATGAGTCCCGATTTCAGTTGGTAATAGCTGATGGTAAGGTTTGGGTGTGGCGCAGACCCCACGAATCCATGGACCCAAGTTGTCAACAAGGAACTGTGCAAGCTGTTGGTAGCTCCATAATAGTATGGGGTGTTTTTTGGAATGGACTTGGTCCTATGGTCCAACTGAACCGATCATTGACTGGAAAGGGTTATGTTAAGCTACTTGGAAACCACTTGCAGCCATTCATTGACTTCATGTACCCAAACAACGATGGAATTTTTATGGATGACAATGCGCCATGTCACAGGGCCACAACTAATCGCGATTGGTTTGAAGAACATTCTGGAAAATTCCAGCAAATGATTTGGCCACCAAGATCGCCCGAAATGAATCCCATGGAACATTTATGGGAGATAATCGAGAAGTCATTTCATGCACAAACTCCTGCACCTGCAACACTTTCGCAATTATGGACGTATATAGAGGCAGCATGGCTCAATATTTGTGCCGAGGACTTCCAACGACTTGTTGAGTCCATGCCACGTCAAGTTGCTGCACTTTGCTGGGCAAAAGGAGGTCCGACACGATATTAGGAGTTATCCCATGACTTTTGTCACCTCAGTGTATATTCCACCGTGAGATCTATTTTTTCTCAGGAGTATAAGATAAATATTGAAGTATGAACTCGACACTTGTGTTTATAACTTGTTTCCTTTACAATTTCCTTCCACCACTACCATAAAATAATAATAAAATTGTTACTTAAATAGGACAAAATAATCTCTCAGGTATACAAAATAAACAAACCAACTATTGTTATCAGGGGAATTTATTAAATAACTTCTATTTGCATGTTAATATGAAATTGACTAACTATATGATGTGTGTTCATAAAGAATGTATGCAGAGCTATACGGTGGTTCACGGTATCCTACACTTTAAAAATGCTACAAGTTTTAAATACCTATATGCAAGCCTGTCGCCGGCACATACAGAAAAGCCCGAGNCCTACACTTTAAAAATGCTACAAGTTTTAAATACCTATATGCAAGCCTGTCGCCGGCACATACAGAAAAGCCCGAGGTGAAATATGCTAACATGTGTAATAAACAGTTAATGTCTGCTGGGACATGGTGTGTGAACTCACATACCATTACGTTAATAGTTATAGCCGAGGAAGAACTATGCCATGTTTATTTAATACTGAATGTCTTCGCACACAACTCCTATAATACTCACCAACAGACGAAACACACTTACCTCTAAAGCAGAGAGATTTTGCATAGAGTATCAAATGCTGATATCAGCCTGATACTGACACCGGACGTGTATACCTAACACGCAGAGCACGGTAGGAATTATAGCTGAAACCATGAGGACCCTGGACATGTAGCAAGATATGAAGAGTTCAGCAGTCCATACACGNCGGTAGGAATTATAGCTGAAACCATGAGGACCCTGGACATGTAGCAAGATATGAAGAGTTCAGCAGTCCATACACGATTTAATGTTTAGGAATATAGCAGAGGTATATTTACTCCTTCCCAAAGGAGCCTAATCTGGAGAGTGTATTAGGATGGCAATAACAGGTGTTATCTAACTGCATTCATAACGACTGTAGGAGATAGAGGTCCATGGCTACAACAACAGGTGTTACCTAACAGTGTCCAAAATGCCTGTAGGAGAGAGGGTCCCTGGCTAAAATTCAAAACGTCTCTCTTCCCCAGCCGCAGTTACTATTCAAATATATGGAATTTTATCTGCTCTACCTGAATAACTAAAGCGTACTTGTGATATACATGTACTTCATCATATATATATGTATATGCTTAAACTGCAATGTAATTAAATATGAAATACCATATTAAATTTTACCTACTGTATCTAATTTACACATTAACAACTACAGCGTAGTTGTGCTTTACATACCATCATAGGTATATATTAAAGCAGTAATGTAATTAAAGTAACATATTTTCTTTTATATTCAGGTAATGGTACTCTCCAAAGTAGTGTGTTATGTCTTTAGATTAAAGTACTTTACTGTTAGTATTTTACATATACCATCTCACAAGTTTTTGTCCTTTTACTAAAGATTGAGCGTAGGTGTACTATTTTTTTTTGTGCTTTTAATATACTAGCACATTTAGTTTGTGATATGTATGTGTGCTTGCCATCCGACAGAAATAAGAACACAGAGAGTTTCAGAACACATATATAAACATATATATTATACATTGTTTATGATTAACAACTACATACAGTATTATACTCTCTCATAAGATATTTCTTTCTAAATTGACACACATTATTAGGCGAAAAAAATATTTGTATACACTTTTTTTTTTGTTTCTCATTAAGATACCTTTATACTAAAATTAACACAAGTAAATATAAAATGTTTTCAATTAATACAAAAAACTCAGAGTGTATTCAACATAAGCTGAAAAGACAAAAANTTTTTTGTTTCTCATTAAGATACCTTTATACTAAAATTACCACAAGTAAATATAAAATGTTTTCAATTAATACAAAAAACTCAGAGTGTATTCAACATAAGCTGAAAAGACAAAAAATGTATATGTGATACAATTACATATACAATTTAAAAAAAAAGGAAATATAAATGAAATTGCATACCATTTTTTTACTATACTTTCGCAAGCAGAGTAGTGAAAAGTTGCTGCAGTAATGTCTTTCTATCGACAACTGTTAATTTACATATATCCTGAAGCGATGAATTACTGCAATTCAGACAGGCGGTGGCTAGCATCTTCTTAAGTGACTTTCTGCGATGAGGAACAGCTTTTACCATCACGGACTTNAATTCAGACAGGCGGTGGCTAGCATCTTCTTAAGTGACTTTCTGCGATGAGGAACAGCTTTTACCATCACGGACTTAACAGCTGGCGTAGATATGACAGCAGGCCTCTTACATTTGACATCCGGCAGCTGGATGGCAGCATCATGTTTCTTTTGTTTGACGGCCGGCAGCTGGACGTCCTTAGTAATGTCAATTACAGCAGCAGGAACTGCAGGTTNAATTCAGACAGGCGGTGGCTAGCATCTTCTTAAGTGACTTTCTGCGATGAGGAACAGCTTTTACCATCACGGACTTGACAGCTGGCGTAGATATGACAGCAGGCCTCTTACATTTGACATCCGGCAGCTGGATGGCAGCAGCATGTTTCTTTTGTTTGACGGCCGGCAGCTGGACGTCCTTAGTAATGTCAATTACAGCAGCAGGAACTGCAGGTTNTCATGTTTCTTTTGTTTGACGGCCGGCAGCTGGACGTCCTTAGTAATGTCAATTACAGCAGCAGGAACTGCAGGTTCAGCTAGCACCAAAGGGTTTTGAGGAAGGTGAACTCTTATTACATCATGCAATAAAGTGTGAGTTATTACCTCGTCTGAACCACATGGCAGGGGAGTGTCTGTTCGCATATAGTTAACGACACACCTCTCCAGAATATTACATTCGACCATCTGCTGACAGCGCTCGTACGATGTTGGGTTGTGAGCAAGCAGCCAATGTGCTATACTGTCACACTGTTCGCTGTACGTTCTTGGCTCGTCAGCTGACTCGCCATCACAGACATAGGTTATGCTGTTGTTACCAGGAGTTACACTGCTGTAGACTGTCTCTGAACGAAATGGCACGTTCATCTTGAGCTCACTGGTGGAAACTGTTAGGAAAAAACGTCGTTTATATAGCATCTACACTGCGTCTACATTACTTCAGAGTTTTTTGAAAGATAACAGTCGAATATGTGCATAAATGTCGTACATTACCTGACAACATTTACACTTGCTGTGACATGTCATTTAGCCCTCGGCCGTCGTGCTGCTGTCTGCTTCAACGCTCATGTTATTGCAACTGATTTATTAACCTTCACTTATATACAGTTTCAATTGAACACACAACATACCTTAGTAGCGCCGGGTAGAACGTATGTGGTGCCACATTCTTCCATTGTGCTCGTACGTATGTGACTTGTACATTCTTCGGTCCAGCAGAATGTTGATAGATCCAGGATCAACTTCTCGCAAGGTAAATTGCACCGTCTTATTCTCGGTGCGCAGTTCTGTAATGTCTTCACATTCAGTATGAACTGTGAGAATACGATCATTTTCACCTAGGTCACTCTTGGGCCAGAGACTGTAGATGGCACACTTGTCGGACTTGTAGAAGGGTCGAATATCATAATAAAAGTTTTCGCAAGTGTCCTGATAACCCCAAAAATAATTTTCAGAGTCACATATTTGTACTTGCTCGTGTTCAAGCTCTGTTTTAAACATAACTCTTCTATATATGGTAAAATATTTCTTCTACATGTTCATGGCTTCCGGCAGAAATACCACACAGTTACGTATGTTAAATGTATTACACATGTTGATAGTTCTCTTCTCAACGAAACACTGGTGACTACTAAGCTCTACTTGTCGCTCTTCTTACATTGTAGCCAGGTACGCCTCACATGTTAATGGCGAACACATTGTCCTCCATGTAATTTATCTCTGTTAATGTAGGTTGTATGATGGTCGCTGGTACAGCACTCAGTCCAGCGGGTAATAACACTGTTAGTGTGAGCATTGCAAAGTTCATGTGTAATTGCACGAGTAAACCAAACCTGGTGTATATACTCTTCGCCTGCTTGCGCTAACATAGTACTAAGTGAGCAAGGCAGTTTCATTCCGGGTGCTAGGTGATACACAGCACATGTCATTACATTACATGGTACCGAGAGAAAACTATTATCATTGCCACGACATGCCCAGTGTTCAAGACTGTTACAAGATCCTACCTGCGATGGTTGGCCGGGTGGTTTGAAGTGCACATGCCTGTATCCTCCGTGACTTTACCCTCATACATGACTAGTAGGTTGAAGTACATGATAATTTTTTAATGTTGCACTAAGCTAAGAATCTTCAACAACCATGTTACGCACTCTTAAGAAAATTATGTGACATGCATTGACTTCCCATTGTCAATTGACTTGATGCCTGCATAGCTGAATTGCACTGTTGCGACATTAAGCTTAACCATATCATCATTTGATATGAGTTGGACGTAAGAAGTAGGCAGTCGGATGCGCAACTCATTGTCTAACGTACCATATGCTGTCTCAGTGTGGCGAAAATCTGATGCGATGGATGACTTGCTAATGAATAACTGACAGCTGCTTATATGGTACGGTCCCATTCAGCTTGGCGATTAGACATTCCATGATTACCAGAGGATCTGTACTATAGTTTTCCTCCTCACCTGCAAAGCTATTTATAATGGCTGGAGGTGTTTTTTGACCTTCGATATAGTACAACAGGTGCCATGCTTTATCAACAACACATTAAGACAAGGGCATACTAAGTTACATCTAAATGAGTCACATGTGTTCTAGATGTTTTTTATATTTCTCTTTCAACCTTTTAAACGACGGACACACACACTCGGTTTGTAGATCACAGAGTTTTGTTTTAGTGGTGCAATAATTTCTTATATGACGCTTCTGCTCCGGCCTGGCTACAAAGATTATATATTTCACGTTTAACGCAGAGACAAGTACATTGCATGCTTTCTCATATTCCACATTGCCCTCGCTCCAATTGAGACTGTGATAGAATTTTCCCAGCCAGATATTAGTTACTTTCCTTTTCATGTCCAGCTCATGCCATGGACACAGTGGTCGGAATGTATGCATCTCCATGCGACCGTCAACATACGTTATACAAATACGTTTAATAATAAAACTCTGCTGCAAGATGCACCCCTGCATGTTCACATACATTATGACGGATGGAGAGAGGATGGGCTATAGTTGTAACTAACATTAGTATTTTAACTACTCTGTCGTGCACATTACAAATGACTAGTCTGTTGTGAATTATTAAGGCGCAGGCCTGGCTGAAGGCCAAGAAATTATTTGTGGCAGTTATTTCAATCCTGTAGTCTACAACCCCGGATTTTAAGCGATCGTCTTGTTTGCTAACATCAAACTTTAGTAATGGTGCCGTGTCAATGAACTTGTTTAGTTGGGGCTTGTGTTTGACCATAGTACGATCGCTGAAAGTCTGCGTACATTTGGTATGTTATCATATATGCACCATTTGTGAAATCGATATTTAAATCTCCATATAGGTAGACCTCTGAGTTTAAAAAAAATCTTAACATTCTTAATATTTATATGATTAAAATGTCGAACAGTCCTTATTGATCGTGATCTGTTTACCTGTCTGAAACACAAAAATTATATGTCTTGGTTTCTCACTTGTTAAACTGGTTTTCACATTCCAATTTACACTTACAGAGCTCAGCACGCTAGGATAAGTTTCTAAACTCCAAGTACAAAATGCTATATCTACGTTTCTTCCTTTTTCTGCATATTAAAAAAATTTTACGCGTTCCGACATACTCACTTGTACATGTTGCAGTAACCAGTCGATAGAAAGTATTGAGAGTGTAGCTGCTTCTGCACAGTGTCCTGGAGTGCATTCGTTGGAGTGTTGGCCATTTGCATAACTATCTCCTGCTTGGAATTAATAATCACATGCCTGTAGACTTCAGCGAACCCTAACAACAAAACTAGAGGAATACACACTTCAAATTTACCGTTGGCATATACAGGAACGTTAAAGTCTTCTTCGATTCCCCAGCCATCCATTTTGGCGGCCGTCAGTTGGTTATGTGTTAACGAAAGGTAATTCTTCATGGTTGCAGTGATTCCAACATCACAAGTTTCATCTACTTCGCACCCGTTCAATTTATAGGAGATTCTATTAATCATGTGAAGTATACCGTTTCTTATGATTTTAGTCGTTGCTGGAAGTGCATTGTCTGCCCTTGTCAGCGTTCCTCCGAAGCACAAATATGAATTTCACGGTGCTGTGTAAATATCTTGGATTTGCACGGGAATCCGTACCTCTGACGAGGCCACGTATGGACCAGAAAGATATGGCAAGTACGTGTGGATTTCCGCCTTTGTTATTGTGCCTTCGTATCCTACCGGCTCCCCGACATTTAAGATTTCCACGTCCATACTTGTTCTCAATCGCTAATCCTAATCTGGTAAGGAAACGAGTGTTTTCAGATGTTGGCAGTCAATGTGCCTGCCTCGTACTGACTTTAGGTGCGAGGTGGTAAGTTATTTTAATGGTTTTCTCATTCTTAATTTTCAGCCCCATCTTTCCGCAAATACAAACGTACGGTTATTCCCTCACCTAGAAAATTAATCAAACAACTTTTTTGATCTACTATGGAAACAATTACTTCCTGTATGTTCTCTCTTGCGACTGGCGTATATACGGGTGTTGTTGGCATGCTCACTAATTTAAATCCTGGCAGGACGTTTGCAGAGAATTCATGTTATGTCTGATTCGGTTTACCATTGAGAAACGATCCACTAACTAAATTACAATTTATTCGTATAGCTTTCACAGGAAATGTATTTCCAGGTAGGGTAGATTCTTGAGTTTTATTCGCCTCTTATTTAGCATTTTCAAAACCCAGCATGGCTGCGAGAGTATCATTTTGTGTAAAGTCTACCTGCTCTGTACAATACATTTCGCTATGCAGAGTATTAGAATTTCCTCGTAACGCTAAGGTAACGTCCGGTCCTAGCTCTCGTTTCAGACACTTGGCTATATCCTTAATGTCATATGAGCCGGTGGGTATACGCACCTCTTTCTTACTGTCTCCCTTAACATATCGGAACATGCAATTACGTTCATCGATGTTTGGTACAGAAAAATATGTTTGAAAATCTATCACAGCTACAGACCGCATGCCCGCCAGGCTTAGTGGTGGAAAATGCACGAACCGTAATTCCGAGGTATTACATGTTACTATCAGAGTCAGCGATATGACTGGTACCTTAGCAATATTGTCTTGACTTTAAGTAAGAAGGAAGCGCAAGCACAGGTGACCGCAGTTCCAGTTCCTCGGGCGCTGTTCTGTCTCATGGATGTAATAAATTGTAGAACCTTAAAATTATTTTTTCAAGTTCTCGTAGCTATCGTAATATTGTACTGTGTTCGCAATCTTTTTATACGCTGTCCACTGAGTCCCAGGCCTGGAACTCGTATCTAAATTTACTATCCTGCATTATACCTGTGTAGGGCATCGCAGCAATCTATCTATAATGAACAAACCTTGGAAGTTATGTATTTTTAATTTATGTGAAAATTTACACAAGTCTATGTTTGTTAATGGGTGTTTAGGTATTTCATATAAGAATTTCTCTTTCTTCGCCTCTTTTTTGAGCCTCCACAGTTTTACGGATGCAAATACAGACCTTTTCCGTCTTTTTTTTACGCTGGCATTATTTTAAATTTTTTTATTATGACATAATTGTTCAGCTAAGCGTATATTCTCGTCTTTAGCACTCTTCATGGCTAGCGCAATGCCTCTAGCCCCGCCAATTAGACTACCCAACATGCCAAGGTCTGGTAAAATGAATGGGGGTATCCCTCCGTGTTTAGTCTTCCTGCAAGTACGTTTCTTTCTTCCAAACGTGACTCCCATCCCTCTTTTATCATTCGACTTCATAATTTTAGAAACTCCCAAAGCGGCAAGGCATTCACCGAGCTTAGAGTTGGCTGAACTGACTATTACTTTGGCTGTATTCGCAAGAAAGGTGTCTGCAGTGTGTCGGTCTTTTAAGTTATTACTCGTAGCTATGCAATGTCGTGTACCTTGCACACAGTGTCTAGAGTATTTATAGGAACATCTCCTGTCTGTTTTTTCGCGCCAGATGCGTGCCAGTCCCGCAAAATTTGTATCCTTATATATGAGCTTCAAATGGAAGTTTATTTAATAATGTATTTACCAGACCAGCTCCTTTCTTTGCTGACTTATCCTCGCGAAGCATAAAGTTAAACTGAATGTTAAATTGTATAGTATAAATGTTTTATCAGTTTTATTAATGCATTCGAACATGGGCCGGCCGGCTGGCCAGTGCGTGATGTTTTACAGCAAGGCGCTGTGGTCTCAGCTGTTGACAATCTTTTCCCTTCCTTCCACCTCGCTAAACTACCTGGCGAAATGGTGACGACGGCCATCGCTGTTTTACTCCCCCCTCACGTCTCTTCCTGCCAGTGTGTGACGAGCGGGCCAATTAGCGCTGTGTATAATGCAGCATGCGACCTCCGCATGCCTCACCGAACAAACAGACCACTTCCCCACTCCACACCTCCTGTTACCGAACGAGCGCGTGTTTTGCCTGTCTGACACACAGCCACTATTTTTATATCTAGAAACCAAATTAATTTTTACTAAGATCTGATTTGAGAATTCAACTATTTTATCATTTATGAAATCCTACCCAGTTGACGAATGCTCTGTCGCCTCTAGTATGTACAGTTTTCTCAACCAAATAAGTATCAGGATATATTGTTACTAATATTTCATGGTCATAAAATGACTCTTTAACCTACTCCCCATTCAAATCTATAAGCTCATAGGTTCGTGGTTTGCTGTGCCTTATCTTAGCAATGCAATATAATTCTACCGTCCAATTAGGCTTTATCCCTTACAAAACAGATCTTTAAGACGTGAAACCCATACATAATCACCGATTTTTGCTTTCTGTTTCCTAGAATGTATAACCTTTGTATGTTTAAACACGGTTGATAACAGTGAATTGTCTTTTACATCAGCTGGGCGCCTACAAAATGTCCTAGGTATTCTGTTATTGTAATTGCCAATCAAACGAGGCAGCATATCCAGCCAAGCATAACTGCCTTGCATCGAAAATTCCAACCACATATGATTTTTCAAAGTTCTGTTAAATGTTCCACTAAAGAAGCTTTTTTCTCACTAATAGTTTTGTAATGGTTAGTGTTATTCTCTTTCATTAGTTAACAGAATGGCTTATTGTAGAATTCCTTGCCGAAGTCTGTTTGTATATTTCTAGGTGATCCCTTATCACATAACACCCACTTTATAGCCCTGGCAACATCAATTCCCATCTTACGTCAGACGGGGACAGCCTGTGCAAATTTACTATAAAATCGATTACTTTTAACAGATATCTATAGCCTTTATTTACAGAAGCATAAGGGATCATTTTCACCTATAGGTCGTTAAGTCCAAACTACAGTACACGCCTTCTCCGGTAATTTTTCCGCGATGGCTGATGTATTTCTGCGGCAATCTGCGCACATGATATTTTTTTTCAATACATGTACCTGCCACCACGTAATTTTTCCACAATATTCACAATCTCATAGGCTTGTGAATTATTTCTGGCCTGTTGTGATGCAATATGTAGATTAAGGTTTGCCACTAACTCATTAACGTCGTCCCAGTAAACGTACTCGAGCTGACTGCTATGATCAAGTTTTGAGGCCAGTCCCGAACCGCTAGATATTCCAACGTTCGGAAACAGCTATGACATAATGTCAAATTTCGGGTGTGATTCATCGTTATATGTGTTGTTAGTCGTGTCATTATCGGTTAAATGCGCGCTGGTGATAGAAAGCATTTTTTTTGTATTGATTGCGTGCTTCTCGCTAGTATTCGCCAGGTCTTCGTTTAAATAATAGTTCATATAGGCCCGCGGCTGCACATGTTATTTCATTATCGATCTGTACATTATAATAAGGTAAAAAAAAATTTATTTGTTGCCTAGATACCATTTTTTATTCCTCCTGTAAACACCATATATCTCGTCATTAAAACACTTTGTGTAAGAAGTCAGATAATTGATAATTACGAACAGTAGTCGAGTGCGAAATGTTATTTTTTTTAGGTTTTCATTCGTCCAAAGAAACAGCATCATCGGCATCTGGAATTGGCTTTAATTCAGCATCCGGGTCTGTCTTCACGTCAGAGGGAATATACTGTTTATTTAGCGAATCCAGTCGGTATGTGATTGGCTGAAAAGCTTGTTCTTGTACCGCATCTCGCTCCATACGTGCTCGCTTGGCCGACAAATACTTGCCACGCACACTTGCAATAGCGCGGTATAAATCCTCCACAACCACAGACATTATACTAATGTTCCTAAGTGAAATTTATGTAATTTACATATTAAACAACGGCTCTACGCGCAATCAGATTGATTATTTTATCCTCCAACGTATTGAGTTGTTTGAGAATGGCAGTACATGCGCAAATCATTTAAATAAAGCAAAATATGTTGGCGGATAAGTTCCTCAATATCCGCCAGTCCCACACTCAAACTTTGGTTATAGCTATCCAATTCTTCAAGTATATTTACAGTAAGTTTATTAGTCATTCCCTCAAATATTGTACTGAGTTTGGTTTCCAAGCTACCTACACTCTCCAACTACACACGTAGTATGTATAGCACACCTACACTTTGGCCAGGTGTATTCAGTTTCTCGTCTATTTTAGTGGAGAGACTTGCAAACCCCTTACCAATGGTCTGTTCGACTCGACTTCTGTAAGCTTGGCATCCACACCACTAAGCTTGCCTACAGTCTCATTCGTTACACGTAAATTATCTCTCAATGTTGCCATGAGGGTTGTAAAGAAACCATAATCCACACGATCACCTAAATATACCAACTGTGCTTCCATGGCAGGTAGCTTGCTTCCAACCATGCTTCGCATGTTATAAGTTAAAGTCTGAAAATGTGTTGTCACTGTAATGGACAATGCACTAACAAGATCTAGGTTTGATTCTAACTTCTTACTTATTGCATCCAGCATAGCTCTGTCATTAAGGTGACTGTCTACTTTAGCTGCGAGAACACTAACTTGCTTTCTCACATTGCTAATTTTCTTCTCCATAGCTGAAACCGTACTGCCTATCGCGCCAAGTTTCTGTAAATCATCGGATAATTTGTGTAGCTGTGCATCCAGCTTGCTAGACACCACGTTTGTGTTGGCTAACAGATGGCCCTCCATAGCAACGAGGTTCGATTCCTGCTTCTTATCTATGTTACTCTCGGTCTTCGCATTAAGGTACTCTGCAATTATGGTAGTGAGACCTGCTAGCACTCTACACTAACTCTCTCTTCTACATCGTCAATTTTCTTCTCCACGACCGAAATCCTACCTCCTATCGTGTTCAATTTCAGTACATCTTCGGATAATTTGTGAAACTGGGCCTCCATTTTGGTAGAAAGTATGCTTGTGTTGCCAGACAGCCTACCTTCCACTGCTTCGAGTGCGCCCCCGGCAGTAAAAGCGGTCAGTTGGAATACATTTTCAATTAATGTGATGAGCCGCAAATTCATGTTTGTGGTAAGTATATTAGTGTCGAAAAGACTGTCTTCCACAGTAGCGAGTTTCCCACCCAACGCAGATAGTTTCTTAATGTATTTGGACAATGAGCATAATTCACTTGACATTGATGTATGAATTCTACTGGCTATACGCTCTCCCATACCACCCAGCACTGCCTCTAAAGCTGTGATTCTTTTCATACCTGCCAATAATAGGCGCAAATGCAGCTCTATACTAGTTTGAAGTGTCGTCACTGACCGCAACACTTCCGATGTAAAGCTTCGTACAAAGGATACATTTGTAGCATCGCTGTCATGTTTAGGAATGCCTAAATTCTTTGCTCGTTTACCTCCAAAACTGCAGTTTCCATTGTTGGTAGATATGATACAGCTTTCTAGCCCACACTTCAGACTGCTATGGCCAAATTTAGATACTGAGTAGCTCATTCTTCCCTGATGGTCAATAATGTACTGATCGAAACCTCTTCGGTACCATCCCTTATTAAGTGGAAAATCCTTCGCTATTAATAGGAAACAGCTAGGTTGACACCAGCAATGTGAACACATTTCTTGAAATCTGTTCATATATATATATATATGGATAGTATACACAATAAATACCATATCGGTATTCACATGATCAGAGTAAATGTGTCGTAAATTCAAGTCGTTCATACGAAATAGGACTAGTAAATTAGCATTGTCATGTAGAAGATGTTTCAGCATTCGTGAATATGTTTTACATAGGTAAATATAATCCACTGCTACATGATGTCCCATGCTAAAATATTTCTGCATTGTAGTCTGTTTTTCGCATGCTACTTCATCGAAAATAAACACAGAGTTTGGTGAAGCTTCGCTTGGCTTTACAACTGCTTCACTACCGTGAAAATAACCAAGTCCGGCAACGGCTTGTAATATTTGTGATAGTCGCAAGTACTTTGGCTGTTGTTTTGATTTTGTATATAGGTAAACATTTTCGAATTTAAGCCCATTTGGTTCCTCTAAGAGGCTGAGAAGCATGCATGTCTTTCCACAATTGCTCGGTCCAGCTCTAATAGATCATACAGTTCCCAGTAATAACTTTCCATGACATGATTTAAAACCATTAATTTCATCTTCATCAAAGCCACTGATATGCACAGGAAGCGTGGTTCGCTGCTGCCCGATCTCCATTGCACTGGTATGCCAATCAGTTAATCAGCATTATTTATGTATGTATAATTCTCAAATACTTCGTTAAATTTTTTTGGGACTGTAGAGAGTGGCTGCGATGCAGTCTGCCTCTTTGGAAGCAGACGCCTGTGTTGTTGTGTCAAAACATTATTATTTTCTAATGGCATCCAATATCTTAATGCCTGTCATTTCTGGGAATATTTTTTTCACTGTGTCCCAATAACTTTAATGTCTGTTGATTTAGATACACCTCTTAACCTATCTGTTGGCTTAGAGCCGCTGTCGCTTATCTGCTGCCTGATGCTATAGTTTTTTTTTTCAACACATGTCTTTACTTCCTATGCTGGAATAAACTGAAAAGTATTATATCAAATGTATTGATACTTCCAATTCATTTCGCATATGAACAATACATATGTATAACTTGAGAAATGTATGTATCACATCTGATGTATTGCTACTTCCAATTCATTATACATGTGAAGAATTAGTTTCTTTGTTCTCACACATTATATAAACACATAAATAAAACAAGTGTCCAGTTCATGCTTCAATATACATTATGTGTACCTGAGATGTTATTGGTACTGCAAAGAGTGTTTAGTAAATTCATATGAATACACCTAACACACATATTTAGTGCTATTAAAGAATCAATACTTATTTTACTGTGGGGCTATGTCTAGCCACTCTTCCACTGCGGCACCAATGGCAATGTGTATTAAATAATAGTTTTGATACTGCACAAAGTGTTTAATAAATTCATATGAAAAATAATTACTTTTTTCCAAAATACTGAAATGTGTGTATTAAATATATTGATACTGCAAATATATTAAATTAATTCTTACGAATAATAATAATTAGTTTGTTCAATATCCATTACATAAAATTAACATGTAGGTATTAAATCGCAGTATTGACACTGCAAACAGTTATTAATTTATTCATATCAATAATGCTTGTAGCTTCGGGTGATTTAATGGCAAGAGGGGTTCATCACAGTATGGCCAGCGAAAATTTTTTCAAATATTAAATACTCTTTTTACTTTTGAAATGTTAAATAATTTTTTTAAGTACTGAAATGTTAAATAAATTTTCTTCAACTTTTCAAAAAAATTAAATTAAGAATTTTTTTTTGAAAAAAATTATTTTTTGTAAAAATATTTGAAATTTTTTTAAAATACATTTTGGAAACTTCTGGTAATTTTGGAAAATTTGTGATAAATTTTGGCAATTTTTTGGCACTTGCTTTCAAGATGGCTGCTATGGCAGTGGAATTCAAATGAATAAACATTGCTTTTTGCTTGGTAAACTTTGGTGGTGGCTCCGGGGCTCCGTGTCATGGAGCTGCGTTCGAATACCCTATTTATAACTACTCATGGGTAACCCTTAACAACCATCCATTCATTAAAAAAGAAAGAAAAAGGTATATTATTTCATCGAAAACAATACACACGTGGTTGCAGTTTACATTAAAACATATATGCGTTAATACTAATAAGCACTGTCAGCCTAACAGGAGGGTCAGAGGGAACAGAATGTAAAATATATAAGACCGGCCCATAAATGAAAAATCAATCATGTAACAAACATTAAAGAACAGACACATACAAGAGTACATCACGAGGATGATGTCATAACGAGTCGCAATATATATTTATACTTATCGTGTATTATAAATATAATAATCTATGGAGCTACAGTCCATAATAGCGATATCAGTGTTGTTATAGCACCAAAAAGTTTAGTAAAATCTAGTATGCTCCACAACATGAGAAAGAACAAATGATCATAAGGAACAACCTCAAAAATGACTACAATGCGTCAAGTGCATTACACATTACGCGACTAGTAAAGACTGTGTTCCTTTGCTTGCCACGAAAGAACATACAATTAATTAATTAGTCACGCAAGAGAGGCAACACTGCTTTTCGCTGATGTAAATAATTATAAAATAATAATTATAAAAGCAAAACGTCACCAATGCATATACAGGGGATGGGCAAAATAATATGAACACCATGCAATATAGTCCATTTTGTTGCATGTTGGCAAAACTGCTTCCGTGTAAATAATGCGACGCGTATGTATTGCACAGTTTACATGCCAAGTCTTGTAGGTTTTATTTCAGTGTACTATACGCTTTGTTCTGCGACGGCTAAAACAAGCGATCGGTGAAATGTGTGATCTCTCAGACTTCGAAAGAGGGCAAATCGTTGGTGCTCGGTTAGCGGGAGCGTCTGTGACGAAAACAGCTGAATTGTTTAACGTTTCACGAGCGACAGTATCCACGGTAATGACAGCATACACAAAACATGGTAAAACATCATCGGCGAAGAGGAATAGTGGGCGAAACCCAAAGTTAACTGACAGAGCCCGACGAACATTAAAAAGAATTGTGGCCAGACAAAATAAAACTACCGCGGTAAAAGTGACAGCAGAACTTAACACTCACTTGAGTAATACTGTTTCGACAAAAACAGTATGGCGGGAGCTTCACAAATCTAACATTCATGGAAGGGCTGCAATTGCGAAACGGAAGCCAACGCTAAGCTGCGAAATAAGTGGTGCCACGATCATAAAACCTGGACACTTGATGATTGGAAGAATGTGGTATGGTCCGATGAATCATCGCTTACATTGTTTCCTATAAACGGCCGGGTTTATGTATGGAGAAGCCCAAAAGAAGCCTACGATCCGGACTGCATGCTTCCTACAGTCAAGCATGGGGGAGGTTCTGTTATGATTTGGGCGGCTATATCGTGGTATTCAGCTGATCCTCTCATTCACATCACTGGCCGGATTACTGCGAATGAATATCTCGACATCCTCAGTTATGAAGTTCTTACTATGACTAGCATATTGCTGCCAAACACTGCCATATTCCAAGATGATAATGTGCCCATACACACAGCCAAAAAGGTTCAATATTGGTTTGAGGAGCATCACAATATCATTAAAAATCTTCCCTGGTCAGCACAATCGCCAGACCTCAACATAATTGAACCGTTATGGGGAGTTTTAGAGCAGAGAGTGANCCGGAGTGAGGCAGCACAAAAGCAATATCTTGTAAAAAAAAAAAGTTCAAATTTACTTGTTTTCTTTTAAAAATTACTCCTTTACCTACAAAATTTTCCTTTTCCCCTCAGAACTCCTGATGAGTGTAGAGATATGGGCAGCTTTTAACATCGAGATCTTGAGTCAATGAGAGTGAAGCGAGGTGAGCATGGAGCAGCATAAGAATGCAACGGCGGGGGAAACTGGAGATCCCCGAGGAAACCTGCTGACCAGCAGTGAGAATCCGTGGGTGACCCCGCTGGGAATCGAACCCAGTTCGCTGTAGTGGGAGGCAGGTGGTCTAACCACTACACCACCGCTGCCCCTCAGAACCCCTGAAACAAACTAAAATTTGGGGAGGGAATAAATGTATATATACAGGGGATGGACAAAATAATATGAACACCATGCAATATAGTACATTTTGTTGCATGTTGGCAACACTGCTTCCATGTAAACAATGTGATGCGTATGTATTGCACAGTTTAAGTGCCAAGTCTTGTAGGTTATATTTCAGTGTATTATACGCTTTGTTCTACGATGGTTAAAACAAGCGATCGGTGAAATGTGTGATCTCTCAGACTTCGAAAGAGGGCAAATCGTTGGTGCTCGATTAGCGGGAGCGTCTGTGATGAAAACAGCTGAATTGTTTAACGTTTCACGAGCGACAGTATCTACGGTAATGACAGCATACACAAAACATGGTAAAACATCATCGGCGAAGAGAAATAGTGGGCGAAACTCAAAGTTAACTGACAGAGACCGGCGAACATTAAAAAGAATTGTGGCCAGACAACTACCACGGCAAAAGTGACAGCAAAACTCAATACTCACTTGAGTAATACTGTTTCGACAAAAACAGTACGGCGGGGGCTCCACAAAGCTAACATTCATGGAAGGGCTGCAATTGCAAAACCCTTTATAACTGAAGCCAAGGCTAAGCTGCGAAAGAAGTGGTATCACGATCATAAAACCTGGACACTTGATGATTGGAAGAATGTGGTATGGTCCGATGAATCATCTTTTACATTGTTTCCTACAAACGGCCGGGTTTATGTATGGAGAACCCCAAANGATGAATCATCGTTTACATTGTTTCCTACAAACGGCCGGGTTTATGTATGGAGAACCCCAAAAGAAGCCTACGATCCGGACTGCCTGCTTCCTGCAGTCAAGCATGGGGGAGGTTCCGTTATGATTTGGGTGGCTATATCGTGGTATTCAGCTGGTCCTCTCATTCACACCACTGGCCGGATTACTGCGAATGAATATCTCAACATCCTCAATGATGAAGTTCTTACTATGACTAGCATATTGCTGTCAAACACTGCCATATTCCAAGATGATAATGCGCCCATACACACAGCCAAAAAGGTTCAGTCTTGATTTGAGGAGCATCAGAATATCATCAAACATCTTCCCTGGTCAGCACAATCGCCAGACCTCAACATAATTGAACCATTGTGGGGAGTTTTAGAGCAGAGAGTAAGGAGCAAATTTCCATCCCCAACATCATTGAAGCAATTGGCGGATGTTTACCATGTTCTTACCCTGTTGTAAGGCAACCTTTGATAAGTCTGTCTCTACGAATCTATTCCGCAAAGAATTGCAGTTGTTCTAAAAGCAAATGGTGGCCCAACACCTTATTAATAANGACACTCTACGAATCTATTCCGCAAAGAATTGCAGTTGTTCTAAAAGCAAATGGTGGCCCAACACCTTATTAATAATTAAATACTGTGTATATGTCAGCTGTTCATATTATTTGGTCCATCCCCTGTAGCACGAGCCTAGAGCCCTATATGTCACATTAGTAAAAAAAAAATACTTTTGCGAAGCCAAGAAGCACAGGAGCGATTAGGACACAACTGCTACACACTGATGCAAACATATATAAAATAAAAATGTAAAGGAAAATTGTTGTAAGCACTTACCAATCATCGCAATCACATATTCCACATGCAACGAGTGCTGTTAGCTATGTTAAATGCTGTTAGACAAGGCTAGGCCGTCTTGGTTAGTACAGCAGTATAGCAAACGACTTCCTTACAAACAGATTTAAATGCAACCATTACATTCAGATTACAACCAACATGCACATCACTAGCAGTGGAACGCAACTGACTCGTCCGACGTTGTGAGATCAACTAACATCTTCATAATATGTAAGGCAGCCCAGGTGGTCGACCAGCAGCACAGGCTAAGTGCAGGTTTCTGCAAGTCGAAGGGATGGCACATAACACTAGCCGAGAGAGACATGTGTCAGGCTCCAGTGTTGCAGACCAGTCGAGTCAAACACGAACTTCCCTTTACGAGAAGATTGTAGTTATACAGTACAAGGTAACAATATATTTCGTTATAAATATTATATAAATGTGCTTATTTTGAATACATACCATTTATTTAGAAATAAAAGTAAATGCCTGAAATTTGTAATGGTGAGTGCGTAAGCATCGCAATATATACATTTCAACTATGTATGTACTCTGCTTTTCAGTCATCCCCATGTGTACCCAGGCAGCGCTGGGGACTGTGCACCGACCTTGAGAATAAGGTAGAGTAGGTTCAATCCCATAGTGAACCCAATCATTTCATAGGAAAAAGAATACTACATGACATGCAATTAAAACTTCTTTGTTTTATATCTAAGTATTAAAGTACCTAACATATCATGCAACAAACACAAGCTGAAAAATCCATCGAATTCTGCTACTGGGACATAGGTATCGTGTAATTTTCCCTTATCACGTTTATTGCTAATAGATGCTGTAAAATGCATGGTTAGGGCTGTGAAAATTAACGGTGTTGAAGTTTCCTCACATGTGCATTGACGGACGGGAATGGGCTCGAGATTTCAATGTGTTGAAAATTGCACCTAGCCAAAACCATAGATATTATAAGCGGTAAGCTGAATTTGATGATTAACTATGGTGTCATAAAAAAAGGCATTGATTAATAACAGCGGGAGATGTGCCGATTTAAAGAATTTATATATTTGTTTAATTCATTAAATTGACTAAGAGTTAATATGAGTACGTGAAGAATTATAACAAACACGTCGTAATGTCGTAAGCTGACGTTGAAGCTCAGAAAAAAAAACTTCTGTTATGGATGGGGAGTATTTTCTTATGGCAGTGTGGCGGGCAAGAATTTAAGTAATTTTTCATGTGAAATAGTTGTTAAATCGATTATATGATTGAATTTTACAGCTGTTTTCCCGCCGCCTGAGAAAACGAATTCTGTATTTTCTCGTGTTTTCTGGTGCTCGAATTTTTAAAATTAGCACTAAATATTTTTTAATTTTTTTTCGTATGATTGCGTCTCGTTTACGTACGAGGTCCTGAGAATATTAATTCTTCGTTCAGTGGTGTAGAGTAAAGATGTAAATTTCCTTCCTAAGGGGGATAGGGGGGAAAGAACACGAGAGGTGTTAATAGTTACGTTTTTTATACAACCCTTCCAATATATTTCCAGTAAATTTTTTAAAAACAATTTTTTGGCTTTGCTACTTTAAAAAAATTATTGTTATATGGTTTAGTTTGGTGATCTGTCTATTCTACCATTCTAGACTGGGATATATTTCTCGTTAGTGTTCGCCTATTTGACTAACGTAAAATGTTAGCGTGACTTTTCATTTTATATGTGGTTGACAAGCTTAAAAAAATAATAATAAAAATGAGGAGTTTAGTATTTTGAGAGTAGCAAGTTGTTAGGGCAAACGGGAACGAGTAAGGACTCGGCCAAGAAACCATCCAGNGAGTTTAGTATTTTGAGAGTAGCAAGTTGTTAGGGCAAACGGGAACGAGTAAGGACTCGGCCAAGAAACCATCCAGGTATTAACCTTGAATGATAAAAAAAAAAAAAAAAGTTCAGCTGAACGAGTCGAAAATTGAACCCGTGTCCCCCTGAACATGGGTCTCCCCTGGTGTTTACATATGTGTGCAGATATAATATGTGTTTATTATCGTATGGATTGAAATTGACGTGTGTGAGAAACAAAACATGCTGCTGAAGCGATAAGATCCCCCCTCCCCCCACAACCCCACCAACCAACACGGCTTCTCCAGAGTTCTCCAGCGTTGAGTGTTCAATGTGCTAGGATAAAGTCCAATTCAACACCTGATGCAGTGAGGCTGGACGTGTGCGCGAGCTCAGATTACGACTAAACGTGTGTCTCGTTTACTTCTGTAATGGGACTCGTATCCACGTCTTAAGGTACGCTTTTTTCTTAACATATTTTAATGCGTCTATCATTCTCGCCTGCAATTAGGATATTTCGGGCTCTTTGTGTGTGCGTGTGTGTGTAGGTGTGTATGAGTGCGTGCGTGTGGGTGTGTGTGTGTAATGTATGAGTAATTAGAGAATGACCGTTTCCCCCACCCCCTTATTTCTTAGTTTCGCCAGAATTAATAAAAGATTTCACATTTAATATTTTAAAACAAGAAAAACAAAGGTGGATTTCGAACCAGAATTTATTTACCAAAAAAACGTACATAGAGTTAATTTTCTACATTCGAAAGGGATTAATATAACTACAAAATTTAATGGTCTCCGTAATGCAGTGGCTGCAATATGCTCTAATTTATTTTCGCACTGCTGAAGTCTTTCCTTATGTGTCTCGACGAGGTTGAAGGGTGGCGAATAAGACCTGTATGCACGTATATTTGCTAGAATTCGTAGTGTGGTATAAATCTGCATGGTGGACAAGCGTTTCTGGAATAAAACTATGTTTTAGTTCGCGCTATTTATAAAGAGTGAATACTATTGACAGCTATTGGCGTAGACATCACACACATATACATACACATGTTCGCATGTCACTTTTAATTTGGCTAAAATCACTCAGCAGTGTATTTGTGACTCTGAACGTTGTATAAAAGGGGAAGGGGGGAAGGGAGGGGTTTTATTTTTTTTACTGTGGATCGGATATATATTCTAATGGAGCGAGCGCATGCAAATGTATGAAAATACTGAAATTTTGTTTGGCGAAGGCAACAGTTTTTTTTTGTTATTTTGTACTTGTTGGTATACCTTTACGCTAGTGTATACACACAGTATACCATTTTTTCCCTGCNTTACTGTGGATCGGATATATATTCTAATGGAGCGAGCGCATGCAAATGTATGAAAATACTGAAATTTTGTTTGGCGAAGGCAACAGTTTTTTTTTTGTTATTTTGTACTTGTTGGTATACCTTTACGCTAGTGTATACACACAGTATACCATTTTTTCCCTGCAAAACTTACTATACGTGCGTTATTTATGCATATAGAAAGTTTATATGCTGACAATAGGTGCTAGAAAATTGCCGTACGTGCAGTAACCATATATAGGTATATTTTTCTCGCTGTCCAAATTTCCTAATTTGCTGTTTTTAAACTTGGGAGGAAATGTTTTTAATGATGAGTATCTATGCCTAGGGGTGCGGGAATTCAAGGGCTACTTACCTGTGCATATCGCATAGCGCTGGGATAACGAAGTGGTTTTAAATGTGTTGTTGGATTTTTCGAGTAATGATTACTTTATATGAAGTTGCATAACGCATCCGCACACGGTACATGATTTTTTCCAACATGAATTTAAAACAAATGGTTTTCTGAGGGGGAAAAGCATGTGATTAGAGGGAAAGGGGCACTCGGTAATTGAGTTTTTGTTAATATTTACTTCAAAACACGCTGTTGTATGCTTCTTATCGTGACGTATATTCACAGTATAAGATTTTACAGTATTTTCGATATCTTGCCTTTCGATTCCAATACCTTTCTTTCGTTGAATGGGGGTCAGCTTTCAAAGCTGCGTTCGAGCCATACTTTAAATTCTATTGGTGCCGTATTTATGTGGAGAGCCAACAGCTAGGTTTCGCCCATACGAGCTAAAAATGTGAAAAACATCCTTTGAATACCCGTTTTCATTGTGAAAGTATAGGTATTTAGACTGTGTTGGAATGCAGTTTGTACCTCCACGAGACCATTGTCATTAACCAACTCAGACCCTACCACGATTCTTGGGCGTGATGGTCGCTGGCACGATGGTGGATAATCATCCTGAACCCTTGGTTTTGTGGGAATTACACTCGTACGCTGGGGTGAAGGAGACTGTAAACGATGGATTTTGGCAGGTCCAATAGCTAGCAGGTTCTTTGCATTCCTCTGAAAGTTATCGCGTCTAGCAAATGCTATCCCACAGTTTACAAACTTATATGCCACTCTATCTTCATTATTCGAACATTCATACCTTACGTGTCTTCGAGCACATTTGGTGAATGCAAACGAAGTGTTACAGTAGCGGAACGGGTACTGAGGTAACGTTATTGCAAATTAGATCGATGAAAATTATATAAATAAATAAAAATTCTAGTACCTTTTTATGAGGTAATATACTCTTCCAGAGACTAGCTGGCCCCAACCGATACTCCAAATTCGAGAAGATTTTTAATTTCGCGGGAATTTATATCCGTACTACGTGAACGCTTGATAATATCCTGCGACCTGATGTAATTAAGTATTTGAATTTACCTGTCAGAATGCTAAAAGTCGAGGGTGAGAGGGCGATCTGTCACCTCTGGCATCAAACGAGACACTGTGCCGAGGGTTTACATTGTTCCCATGAAATACTTTCCCCACACCAGCACGTTCTGGCGGACAATGCTGTAAACAAGAGCGATAGAGATAATGGAATAAGCAATGGTGAATAATTGGTCGAACTCAAGTTGAAGGGTGAGGGGTAACAAAATAAATACCTACTTTCAATGGTAATTTAATTAGCATTAGAACGAAAACACGTTTTTCGTCAGTTTTAATTAAACACCTTTATACAAAAAATTATCGATTTAATAATTAATGCTTGTAGTTATACTGCTGATTGGAAAAATATATTTTTAATAGGAATGAAAAATTACAAATTTTCGTATGATTATAAATTTGAGTGCCGACAGCTCACTTTGCGGCTAAATCGTAAGAATGAGTGGGTACCGGAAGCTCGCCTGGCAGTGAAATCTAGAAATGGATGCCACCCATTTGTTGAAAATGGAATCTATTTTGGAGGGCGCCAAAAGCACCCCCTATACTTTAAAAAACATAATCAAAAATGGCTGCCTCCTGGTGGCTAAATCGGCAGCTCGTCTGTTGACGAAATTGAGAACATAGCGTCACATAGGTTTTGAAAATAGAATCCAATATGGAGGGCGCTGACAGCGCCACCTATACTTGAAAAAATTAAACAAATATGCTTGCCGCCTGGTGGTTTAATCGTCAACTGGCCTGGTAGGTAAATTAATACTCAGCGCCAACTAGGTGATGAAAAAATATGTAATCCAATATGACAGTCAAAGGCATGTGAGAGACAAACTCCAATAATGTATAAACAAACCACAAACGAAAAAAAAAAAAAAAGATGGACGGTATCTGTGATGCCTACCAAGTTGGCGGACTGCACTTTCCAATATTGTGGACTGCAGCGACCACAATGGAGGATGGTGGCTGTGACGCCTACCAAGATGGTGGACTGCACCTACTAAGATAGTGGAATGAGTATGGGAGGAGAGGATTGTAGGAGACCTCCAAAAATTATTTTCTTTAAATAAATGTTTTAATTATATTTTTAAATAATTTTTAATGTCTTTTTAATATAAATTTTTTATATAATTTTTTTAGATTGTTTTTTAGGTTTTGAATTATTTTTTTTATTTTCTCGATTTTCGTGGTCAAAGGTCACCGGGACGAAGGCCACCTGGATAAAAGATGGCCACTTACCGACCGGAATGACGCTCCGACCCTCCGGTCCCAGGTCCCGATGTGCCAAAATCCCCATAATCTCTCTGCTCAAGGTATCTTGAAAAAAAATATTTTGATGATATATATATTTTTAATTTTACTGCAGCCGCTATGTGTATGAACGTATTTAATACAGACGTTTCGTGCATTTTTCATACCGATTTCCATATGAGTTATTTAACCTAGGCCCTATACTTGACTGGTAAAAAAAAAAAGATATACTCTGAAGTTGGAAGTTCTGCGTTCCACTGCGGCTCTCTCAGAAACAATTCTAATCAAGGCGATTACATACGAAACTGCACGTTGAATAAAACATTTCGAGGTCGGGGCGTGATTGAATGAGGACGTCTGGATGGCCATACTTCATGAGCTGTGGTGACGTCACTGTAGGAGAGATGAGACGCGCAGCAGGACGCGGCTAAATGAGTCCGAGTATCGGGGATACCTGGACGATCTGGCGACCGCCCGGCGTGCGCGTCGTGTTAGGTGTGCGTATCTCTCTCTCTGTCTTTTGACAGGACCTCTTCTTGAACCTGTATTTGTGATGGATACGATTTAGCTTACGCTGGAAGTAATAAGTGATATGCCAATTTAAGTGATAATCCTGAGTCGTAATTCTTACTCGTATGACGGATACTTTGGGAAAGACCTACTTATCGGAGGTACAGTAGTAATAATAACCCAACTTTCCTACCACAGTTATGACGGGAAGTGTTTTCTTTGTGTCATCACACGCACGAAAATTATTGTAGTGACAGTTACAAATTGTAATCCCAAGTTGACTACACCAATAATTCAGTTGCAGAAACACAACTGCAATTAGTTATATTTTATAAAAGCATGATGTGTAATTTATTTAGCTCATAAAAACAAGAAGTAAGGTTTTCTTTTCTTATATGCAGAATGTAATTAATTTTTTAATTTGTTTATTTAGTTTGATTTTTTATGTGCTGACCAAAGGCAGAAGGCCAAAAACACATATAATTGGGCGCAATCACGTAATACATTTAGAAGTCTACAATATACGAGGAAGTACAGGTTCAATAATCAGTAAAAAGCTATTGTACGTTTAACAGTTTAAAATAAGCAGGATGTTAATTCACAATGATAAAATGAAAATAATTATTAAAACTAGTTACTAATAAACCAATTAAAATTGTTGAGGACATTGGAGATTACATTTCTTATTTAATTAATTAAGAAAAACATATATTTCCTCTTTTTTGTTCTTTTTCCCCATTGTTATGAAAAGATTTCAACAAAAAATTCCGCTCCAGATCAATGGGAAATAAAGTATTGGTTTGATCATATAAATAGTGTTACTGCATTCTGAGTTCATGCAGTTGTACATGATTATCTACTATAGGTTCTGGTTGTCCTACACTCGCCCACTGCTAGAGATGTCTGCGTGACTGACATAACTCAACCATTTCACGCTGCAAAGGAGACTTGGCGCCAGTTTGGCTGAGGTGAGACGACAGTCACTGGTCACATCACAACATATGTAAGTATACAGGAGTGAAGGGACGTGACAGTTCCTTTTGTTATGAGCGTAATCGTATTGGCTGTGCGACACTCTGGAAACGGGCCTTGTGTCTGATTTGTTACTGCGTGTTGCGGAAGTTGCTATTTCACCTTGTGCGTAATCCGTTGTTGAGATGTATCCATTTCACCATCCGTCGTAGTGTAACCACGGAAAGAAACAAACGAGAACTGGACCTCTGACATCCGTTCCATCGGTCGTCAAGCAGCACCACGACGGCTCAAGTCGAGTAAAAGCTTCTCGAAGCAACAGTGTACCCTCGAAGGATTGCAGGAACTAAACAGAATAACTACTGGTTGCTAAAATAAATTTGGAAAAGGCGGAAGAACCAAAATAAGAGCTAGTCTCTGGAGAACCGCTTATCAACTTGGGACAGGAGTGATTATGTGTAAGAGCAATTTGCGGGATTGGTGTCTGTTGCTGGAGGACCTACATTTATTCTGTAACTGCAGTTTATAGTGCACAAGTGATGGCGGGGAAAAATGTAACTATAAAGCTCTGTAAGTAACCATAAAAGGTTTGCCACCGGTTGCAGTGGCCGTTGTACGAAAACAATAAATGTAATCACGTTCAAATATACATAACCTTCTTACGACAGTACGTTACATGGCTTGAACCAAATAATTATCAGTGGGAAATTACATAGAATTTGATTTTAAACGTAGAAAAAAGAAGGTCTACAGTGATTGTCTTGGATACGAAAATTAAATATTATGTATATGTCAATGCTTAATGTTCACGTGTGGCTGTTGAACGGCGGACAACCAGCTGAATGAAAATGTTAAGTATTATTTTAAAAGGCGTTTATTCAACCATGAACCAAAAATAGCTAAATTAGTACATTTCCCATGGCCTTTCAAGCCTAAGTCTTAAGTCGTAAGTTTTTCCCGTGTACAAACCGCCCGAAGAGTAGGACCTGACCCATCACCCGGAAGGTGCAGGCTTCTCTTCCCCCCCCCCCAAATAATTCAANCACGACTTTCTTTACATCAACTGCTAAGTGGTCCGGTCACGTGCTCGCTTATGCGTGGCAACTGGAGAACTGGTCCTGGTAGCCCGATGCTGGATTCTCTCACTTCTGTGCTTCGCCTGGCTCTCGAACTTCTGGATGAAAAAAAAACATCAGGACTTTACTGAAGGCACTAATTACTCAACCCATATCCACGACTTCTATCTTTCTTATTTGATTATATAATTACCATCAAGAAATGTGTATCTCAGTGTCTTAACACTTTTCCAATAAAACTGGCTCTCCGTTAATTGAGTTATTTTGACAACATTGCTCAGTTCCTTCCAGTTCAAGTTGTCATATTTTATAAAATAAGTTAAAAATTAATATTGAAATTTTCCGAATCAGTATGATTGATAAGACATTCGTAAAGTGACACCAATAATTAAAATGATATAACGACACCTATTCCTACTTAAATGTACATATTATATTTTGAAACCGACTTTGATTATTGAATTAGTAAACGTTGAAATTTATAGGAACTTTTCTTAGTTCCTTCCCAACATTACTTTAGAAGTTAGTCAGCATTTACATTATATTATGTGCATTTTCGGGTCTACTTTTTCAGAAGTTGATTTTAAATGTTCTTAGTTTACCATGAACCGAATAATAATCCCCAATTATACAAAACAAACAATCGTATATCTGAAATGGCTTTTTACAAAGAAAATAATTTTGAATGAAAAATAAATTCTGCCAAGGCAATGTTGTGGAGCACTAGACGTTCTGGGGTTTCATACGACACTCGTAATTTTGGGACTGATCATAAGTATGATCTTTGAATGATTCTTGTAATGGGAATGAATGATTAACTGAACAGTTAGTTTGGACTACGCTATTGCAAAAATTTGGTTGTGAGTAGCAGAAAATGCACCGTATCACATAAAAATCTGTTACAAAAATAAATAACGAGGCGGTGTTGGCTTTTGTGAGTAAATATTTGAGAAGATTCTAATAACTCCTAGAAATGAATCAGTTCATTATCATAAAAGAAATCCGCACTAGAATGATTATCCAAATGACAAACAATGTGTTGTAATGGCGTATGTCCAAAAATGTTCCATTTAATCATAAATATGTCAAACTATTATTTAATCTAAGAGACCACAAAACATAAATCGTAATAGATTTAAAAGTCAGTTAGTTCGTTTTAACGATAACCTAGGTAAAACTAGTACACTGAAACACACACGCACAATATACATATTTACAAAAACCTTGCCCGATATAACAAAAAGGCCAGTGGTATAGTGTTTGTCGTTCCAGAAGGTGTTAATGCATGTGGCTGATGTATTTGTTTTACACATTTAAGAGAGTATAGTGTAATTCGGTAGCATTCTTAACTGCTCCTTTGTAAAAAATGCAGCTCACAGATGTACTGTTAATACTCTCTTAGCAACCGGTACAGTACTTTTGCTTGTTCACGATACAATAAAATAAAATAAAATCAATGCCTTATTAGATCTGGCTTTCAGGTCATTTCATGCCCTTTGCCGCCTCTTCCAAGTGCCTAACGACACCGTGAAGTTATTAAAAAACAGAATTGTCTTCAGATTCCGGATATCTTTAATTTAGTGGTTGTAGATGGAAAATAAAAGTGTATTTCAATAATCTCAATTAAAAAATTTCGCGCTAGACGTGACGTTATGATATGACACTTATTTCTTTAATTCGTGTACGGGCCGCTGCGATGCGGGCCCGATATCCACCGGAAGTCGTTCTCGGGTATTCGTATGAACGAAACGGGGCGGGTGTTGCCGTTGTCCGAAAGTTTTTTTCTGGGCCTTTCCGTTTCCCACGCCATTTCATTCCATCGATGTTACATATCGGGATCGTAAAACATGCGAAATGCCAGGGACGACGAGTACCTCTGGGTTTCACTTCGAAAGTCTGTCCCTACGGTGTGTAGTTACACTAAAGAGCCAAAAAAACTGGCCCACCTGCCTAATATCGTGTAGGGCCCCCGCGAGCACGCAGCAGTGCCGCAAGACGACGTGCCATGGACTCGACTAATGTCTGAAGGTATGCAGGAGGCATTGAAATCTGCGCCAATTNAGTAAAGAGCCAAAAAAACTGGCCCACCTGCCTAATATCGTGTAGGGCCCCCGCGAGCACGCAGAAGTGCCGCAAGACGACGTGCCATGGACTCGACTAATGTCTGAAGGTATGCAGGAGGCATTGAAATCTGCGCCAATTTGAGGTAGGGTTGCACGTCTGTCACGTTTCATGATTCTCGTCAGTCGTCGTTTGTCCCGTTCATTCAAAATCTTTTTCCGGCCCCAGCGATGTCGAAGATTCGATGTTTTACTGGATTCTCGATATTCACGGTACACTTGTGAAATATTCGTACGCGAAAATCCAAATGTTATCGCTACCTCGGAGATGCTATGTCCCATCTCTCGTGCGCCAACTATAACACCACGTTCAAACTCACTAAATCTTGATAACCTGCCATTGTAGCAGTAGTAACCGATCTAGCAACTTTGCCAGACGCTTGTCGTCTTATATAGGCGTTGCCGACCGCTTCACGTTACTCTGATTGGTTCCATACCTCTGTTATTTGCTTTGCCACGCCTATACCAGTTTTTTTTGGCTCTCCAGTGTATACCATTACTCTAGGAGCATATGCACTGAGTATGAGAGGCAAAGGGATCGATCTCATCTCCCTCTTCCCTACTTTACAGCCAGCAGGGGCGCCATCCCTCTGAGTTAACAGACAGTGGTCAGCCACTACCTCAGTTTGTAATGATTCTCTATAACTTATTCAAAACTGCTTGCATAGGTATTGTAAAAATATATAATAGTTCAACGCATTTACATAATAACAAAAACATAAAATTTCAATAAACAATATTATTTGAATTTATTTTAAAAAAATTACTTTTACATAGTTGTAATTGGCCTAGAAAGTATGTATAGTATGTTTTGAATTCCTAACAAGTTTGGCATGTATAAAGTGTTGTATATAATTTTTTTTGTACCAATTTTCATAATTTATTTAAAATGTCAAATTTTAAGAATGCATATATAATTCACATCATCGTTACAATAAAACTTTAGATATTGTGTTTCCTTAACAAAATTTGTCACTTATGTATGTCGTTTAAAATATTGGCATACAGAAAATAAGTTTCGCATTCGTTCACAGCCGCATGAACTACATAATACAACACACAGAGACAGAAGAGAAGGAATAAATAAGGGGGGNGTTGGAGACTTGCTAACCATTCATTCCCCTCCATACCCGTGCCCCTAAATCTACTGTTCGGAAAGAAGAAGTTGGCGCCTGTGTGGTCGTGCTACTGTTACAGAGTTTACACTGAAGAGTGTGTAGGTACGGGAAGTTCTTTACAAAAGTGTTCGATTATGTTTGGGGCGTAGAGTTCGGGAGCAGCTCGGTCTCTGTACACTAGTCTTCTCCGTGTTTGGCGACGACCCCTCTGGCACACGATGTGGCACCTCCGCGAGCGCGGTTTTAGAAAGTCTCTGAGGCGCTGCGGGTCGCGCTCCGTGTCACGAGAAGGTACGGCGCGAGTTCCAAACGCGCATGCGCCAGCTTCAGAACATGCTTACCAACACGCGACTGTCATCAGTCTCGGCCTGAACCGTCCAACTTTCTCATCCACCCACGCTCCTTATTTCGGCTTGACTGTATATAATAGGCAGCCAAGTCTAGCGCAAAGCTCACTTACTCGCAAAATATTATTTATAACTAATATGAAGGAAGATAAGAGAGAAAATAGGTTCGTTGGTAAAACCTAGTAAGAAATTGTTCACTTGCAAAATACTTAATATGTTTTAATTTGAAAATAGTTAATCTGATCATTACAACCAAGCTGTTAAATACATCAACATTCGGACACCCAAAGTCAAGGTCAATGATACACAAGATGCCCGAACAAGATGACTGCCGTGACGTTATCCAAGATGGTGGACGGGACTTTAGCATCTCAGCCCCCTCCCCCTTCATCCAAACACTTGTCATGGAACCACCATTTTCTATTTACTCTTTAGCACATATAGATAAGTTCATTTGGGAAACAATGACAAGTAATGATAATGACAATGCGCAGTTTAATAAATTGGTATCACAACATATTACTAGAGCTACTTGGTTGTCATGGTGGAAGTTATACAAGTAGTTGATATTTCTCTGTTATAATCTACTCTACAACATTTAAAATCGATGAATGTCTGACATAAATGTGGAATTGTTAATATCAACTTTGGCAGCTGTCAGCGCCCTGCCACGCAATGACTTAACCGTTCTGGTGCAAAGAGCTTGACGATGGCCCCTGTCCCTTTGTTACGAGTTGTGGTCAGGCCTTAGCTGAGCGGCCTGCCTAATCACACCTTCACTTACTTATCCAGGACACGGGCTGTGATTGCTGAAATTAGTTATGAAATCGCAAACCACAGAAACCCCCTCAAGCGGCCAGTAAACGGAAACCACGCAGGTGATATATGGCAGTGTAGACCGTGAGCGGTGTCTTTTGTCGTCGAGCCATTGGAACGAAGACCACTGAAGATAAGCGTGTCCGGGCGTCGACTTCCGCCTTCGTAATCGGCCTCCAATAAGACTTTACTAAGAATATGGCTGGTTAAATCNCCTTCCACGCACTTAATAACATTTATATTGAAATAATAGTGTACAACCTTAATGTTAAATAAACCCCTTCTATAAAGTGTTCATTTCATAACTCTTATCAATAACTTGCTACGCCCCTATAGCCCCGTTAAGGTATGATGGCGAACCATAAATCATATCATAACACCGTGCTCCGTAACAATTCAACATATAAAAACGTTTGTATGTTCTCTGTTAAGCCATGTCAAGTTGAATGTTTTTACTACATTGCGTACAATAAAATGTATTGTTGGGAAAAANTACTACATTGCGTACAATAAAATGTATTGTTGGGAAAAACAATTTCGAACATACAAGTATATTTTTCAGGTATTTATTTACCTTTCATTTTGACCCTAATTGCCAAAAAAAAATTATTATTTTAATTATTAAGTTAAATATTTAAAAATTTTTTTGCTTATATATGTAATATTAAAGGCTTGATTGAATTATTTCAATAACATTATTATGATTAAGCTATGTACAAAAAAAAAGTATTCTCCTGCAGTAAACTTGTGGCGTTTATGAAATTGCTGTGTCCTCCTTTTTTAAAAAAATGTNACAATTTCGAACATACAAGTATATTTTTCAGGTATTTATTTACCTTTCATTTTGACCCTAATTGCCAAAAAAAAATAATTATTTTAATTATTAAGTTAAACATTTAAAAATTTTTTTGCTTATATATGTAGTATTAAAGGCTTGATTGAATTATTTCAATAAAATTATTATGATTAAGCTATGTACAAAAAAAAAAGTATTCTCCTGCAGTAAACTTGTGGCGTTTATGAAATTGCTGTGTCCTCCTTTTTTAAAAAAATGTNCAAAAAAAAAGTATTCTCCTGCAGTAAACTTGTGGCGTTTATGAAATTGCTGTGTCCTCCTTTTTTAAAAAAATGTCTTTTTCCAGGGTCAATGCCCGTGTCTGGTAACCCTACCCAGGACTCACGTCCCTCGCATACCCACGGGTAGAAGATACTTACTTATCCTTTTTTTTACCCCTTTTCTTCATTCGAGTTTCAACTGGCACGCGAGCGACGTGAGGAATGTGACGAGGGTCCGTCAGCGCTCTCCCACCATCTCTAGGAACACATCACGTGAGCTGCGTTTTTCCTTTGGCTGAACTCGTTCAACTGAACCATATCTGAGACACTAAACATTTCTGTTAACACGCCGCAAAGTAAGAATTCTCTCATTGAAACTAAGTTTTTCATGTACGTATTGCCTCTCGCCAAACACTGATGGAGAACCGACGTCTCCTTTCGAAGCCTTTCTGAGATAGTATATATAACGTGTAGATTAAATTTTATTTCCTGCTAAAATATAATATACTTAAAAATCTCTTACTTCTGTTTCATGAGNATATAACGTGTAGATTAAATTTTATTTCCTGCTAAAATATAATATACTTAAAAATCTCTTACTTCTGTTTCATGAGTGTTGTTGCATTAAAGTTCATTTGACAATGAAACAAAATGATAAATGCCCTCCTGGTTCCAATATGACATGAAAGAAGTTAGGAAGGTTCGTGTTGCAGAATTACAGAGCATTTTCCAACAGTGGTGGTAAAAAACCCATTGGGAAAAAAGAACATTTATCTACGGTGTATTCAAATGGGGTCTAACATACATCCTCTCGAACANTAAAAAACCCATTGGGAAAAAAGAACATTTATCTACGGTGTATTCAAATGGGGTCTAACATACATCCTCTCGAACAGCAATCAGAAGAGCAGCCAGAAACACTAGCGTATGGTTAAAAGCTCGATTGTGATTCTTGCATAGCAGATGTTCGTGTTGTCGAGTTAGACAGGAATATTACTATTAAACTGTAAGCAGCCATAATCAATATTCCCGTATTTTCAAGAGAGTAACGCCAATCTTGCTGTTCAGCTATAATGATAAATTGCCTATCCATCATTAACTGATTGAAAGACCACGGTTGTTGCCGATAACTATGCGCGCCCTCGTTGCATGCCGTGTAAACATATAGCCAGCGCTAAAATATGATTTTGATTGGATACAGCCTATTAACGTCCCCCGGTGTTATGCCTGAAGGCTTATCAGGGGACGGCTTGTAAACTAACTTGTGACCTAACGTAATCTAACGCCAATGCCTTACCTAGGATCCGAATTCAGATATTCCCGCACCCAACCGACTGCGCCGTGGGAGGTCGGTAGAAAAATATGTGATTGTCCACTCGCAAGAGACAAGAATGTCTGGAACACACATTAGCATAAGTCTCGAACGTTTTAAAATGCGTGCATATCGCCAATACTCGCGTCACGCAAACGAACCGCCCTTTCTGTAGTTTGAACTACCGCTGGGTGTTTCGAGCAAACAGAAACCAACAATCGATAACGCAGATCAGTGTTGCATGTGCACTAATTCGTACGTTTTGTAGCGAAGTGAACACAACCAAATTCGTAGTTTGGTCGTGGCGTTAATTTATGGTGTTTTGTGACGTTGTAATAACGCATATTTATAAATTCGCCAATTTTATGTAATAAAAATATAAATAACAAACACAAAACAGAAGGTAAGCACAAATATGCAAAACGCATACAGTAATGAGAGAGGTTAACGCAATGACCCAGGTATGGACCAGTCGAGTGCAAGGATATTATTTTGCATGTTAAATGACTTGAGACGTGTTTCGACCATTTTTCGTGATACCGCTTTCAAACATAAAACGTTTTGTCGATTTTTGCCCGGGCCACATTTCTACAAAAAGTGTCATGTAAAATTGTTAATATATTGAAAATTGCGGGTTATATCAAGATTTATAGTATCGTCAGAAATACAGATTAACTGCAACTTCCAATCTTGTAGCAAGGCAATTCTCTTCAAAGGGCAAAAAGTGCAGGCACGTAAACCCTCGAATACAGCACCGTCGGCTGGCTGACGTCCCAGCCAAGAAACAAACCAGTACATTATTGAGCAAACACCGGCACAACTTGCAACTAAACGCCAGCTGCGGCCTACTACATCTTCACGTGCTTCCGAATAGCTTTTGGTGAAAATGTTTTTCCAAGAAATTTGCCACCAATTTTGCACAGGCTTAAAGCTCTCGCGCAGAACTGACACACAAGAAAAACGATGCCATATGTTTACATTTGTTTCAAATTTCTTCTAAATTCGATGATGCATGCGCTCAGGAGAACGCACAAAACACATGTATTTTCCACGCTACAAGTGCAGTCGCCGAACTGGATGCTTAGATTGAAAATGAAAGCGCCCTCTCTCCGAATTCTAGATTAACAGGCCCTACCACTTCATTCCACAACTTCACGACCTTTATACAATGAACTCGTAACTCGAAATCGGAGCATTCAGGTAAATTATGGCTTCAGATTTTTTAAAATATTTTTTTATATAACTAAATGTTATAAGTTCTCCAAGTGTTTCTTTTCAAGTATATTAACATTCTGTGTGTTGGAAGAATAAATGTTTAAAACTAGACTTGTAGTATATATTATTTATACTCTAGAATTGAGTTTTAATTAATTTCAGAATATAAAAAACACTTAATTACAATTATAAAAAACTGAAATACCTTCGATTATTTTTGTGTTTATAAATACCCATTAATAGCTTATAAATTCCGCGTTATTCTTTAACCATCCTCGTGAATACGTTTCCATTGAAAGGATACTGAATTTGTGCATGCAACGCTCATTAAAATATTTAAAAAAATCAAAAATACAAATACAAATGCAAGTAGAACCAAACGACGCGGTGGTCTCGTCAAAGAAGGCGAGTGTCGTAGGCCTTTAGGGGTTATTCTGGAGCGAATCAACGATGGTGGCGTCCTCTGTGATGCAATTTTAAGGGATCTCTTACCTAAGAGATCATTTAGGGGATATTTTGGAAACGTGGGTAGAACTTTTTGCTGACGTACCCTGTGAATTTGGGCATGATTTATTTGTTAATTTACTGTTTTATAAATTTTACAGATTATCAGGTTGAAATACCAGAAGAAAAAGATGTAAATCTACGATAGCTCAGACACATATATATATATATNTTACAGATTATCAGGTTGAAATACCAGAAGAAAAAGATGTAAATCTACGATAGCTCAGACACATATATATATATATATGTGTGTGTGTATGTGTGTGATTCTTGTGGAGTGTATGCTTTTCTTCTTTGTTCCGAAAAATNCATATATATATATATGTGTGTGTGTATGTGTGTGATTCTTGTGGAGTGTATGCTTTTCTTCTTTGTTCCGAAAAATCCTCTCGTACAAAATCTGGAGTATTGTTTCAAATTATTTGTCTTGATATTATTGAAAATAATGACTAAAGTTTGTCCGTCGCTGTTTTTAAGGTCAATTAACACACCATTTTCTGCTTATCGAGAAAACGTTTATTACTTCGTTTTGATAAATTACATTACCTTCGATTTGTTTCACACGCCCTAACCACGCGAAGAGTAAAGTATCGTCACGCGTTTGAAGAAACTCGGCACGAGAGCCGTAGTCAGCACACTTGTTTTAGGAATCGGAGAGGTGTCCTACGCACCGCTGCATTCCGCTGGACTGAAACGCGACCTTAGTGCAAAATAGCACACTTTTCGAAAGCTGAGGCGTAGGACAATTTTCAGCGGGAGCCAAGCGAATGACGGACGAACAGCAGAAAGTTGTACTGTTGGTTCATACGGTAGTAATTCTGACAAACAAGTTTGTAAACAGTCTCACTTATTAACCCGTTAAAATATTAGCTACAGGTCACTGAAAATGTTTTCTTATTCAAATATACGCATTATAGTAGAAATTGGTGATAAAATAACGTATTTACGTTTCAAACAATTTCACAGTATCTTTAGACGCACACGTGAACACTTGTTGCAACGCTCGTGATAAAATTTGTTTTTTTTTTTACCAGAGGCGGAAGGAATCACGTGCGGAAAGCAATAACTGAGCGCGGCTTTCGAAAGAGTTCAGGATGCCACGAACCACACTACATGCACTTTCACTCGTCAGTTTTCTTCGGCTCGTTTCTTCCGCGCAGGTTTCCAACACACGACGTTCTGACTTCGTGTCCTGGCTTGCAACGTGATATTCGCGTCTTACATGCACGAGCACGCGCTGGCCGATACAAGGCCGACACAGTAACGGAGCCTCGCTCCGCAACCGAAGCAACGCCGTTTGGCTGACGGTTGTGTGCACAATACGTCTTGTCCCTCTAGGTGACTTGCAAATGCAGTTACACAGCTGGATAAACACAAAAATATATATTATTTCTTTGTATCCAACTATGTCGAACCTGCTTGAACCTGCAGACATTACATGTCATTACATTCCAAGTAAATAAAATATAGGTCTCATTGTTTTCGCACGGTTACAATGTATTATGAAAATTCGGCTTTCATGTGATTAGTTTAAATGCAATGGTGAGTTCATGATATTATGTTGGCATGGTTGGACTGTATCCATTGCCGATTATGAGAATAAATAAAATAAAAATCGCACTCTCACAGAACTAAACAAGACAAAAAACAAAAAAAAAAAACCTTTAACAACACCACATACAGATAATTAGGAAAACCAGTTGACGCGTCCCGCGTCCCAACATATATTGGTTCGTCAGAAGGCACACTCTGGCGAAACTCGCAGGCGGGCTACAACAATAAATATTAAGGGTTGGGCGAGTGTGCTCGAAGAATGACGCCAGGAACCCGACGCAGAATGAACATGTGCCGTAGCAGCTCTGTCTCGCAGCTGCAAGGGGATGCAAGCTCACACCAACAGTGGTGTCTCCCCCGGGCCAGCTACCGCAATAAATGATGAGAGCTTTTGGCGAGCGTGCCAGAATAATAGCGATGCGATATCCGGAGGCAGCGGAAGAAACACGTGCGCCGAACAAGGAACCACCAAAGTTCCCAGCACGTACAGAGCGGGACGATAAACATCGGTGCCAGAAGCGAGGGACGATGCTTGACCCACGTGCGCCGGAGCACCAAACACGTGTTTTACGACCCAGGGGATGCGGCGGTCAGCCTGGACACATGCAGAGATGATGCGAGTTTAATATGGCAAACGAGCATACAAAAACAGGAGGCAGACGAAGGAAAGGGGCAGTCGGCCGACGGGATGTGCGGAGTACGGAGTGGATCCGGGAGGAGACAGAGAGAAGACGTCGAGACGTCAACGCCGGAGAGCGAGGTACGGTGCAGTCCAGAGGTCGCCAGATGGGAGATGGACCATTGTCTCGAGACAAGCTAAGTAGAAACATACAGGAAGTGCGACGAACCTTGCTCCCCATGGAGCAAATCTCCGCGTCAAGCCTTACGTAGCCTACGTAGCTAGGGAGAAGGGAGAGTTGTCTCGTGTGTTCATTTAGAAGTTAACCTGTTAAGCGAAAATTAAATTGACATATGTTAACTCGCAAAAAAGGTGAATTTATTTGGTAAATTGGACCTGGGGATAGTAGCGTCAACATATTCCTACGCCCTAACACTGAGGGCTAGCATTATTGCTGGCACCTTACGCAGAGAGCAGAATTAATACCTTCTTATAAACCTTAGAACTAGGGAGGTATCAATTTTTGGCGTCCAACTAAGGGGCATGCCGAAGTCTGTATAGACGATGGCAAGAACAGTGTAGTACCTGGGAGAAAAGAGATCTCGCCCCGACCGAGCAGCTAGCGTATTCACGACTTCGGGTAGTCATAAAATTAAACCTGTGGCGCCCTCTAACGACAGTAGAATCAAGAAGAGAACGAGGTAATAAACCAGACAAGAATGGCAGGCCGCAGGCGTGCACGGAGTTTAGAAGAAAGGTGGAGAGCGAAGACCCTAGAAGAAGGTGACGAGATAAGGACAGAGACATCCCCAAATAACACACAAATGCATATCGAAAGCAGTGGGAAACGAGGGAGCAGTGCAGAGTCCCGCTATGCCAAGGCACTGGGCTATACATAGTACAGTGCCACAATTGCTAGCGACGGCAATGTAACAAATGTATCTGCTGGCCAGATGTTTCCCGGCCGACGCAAGGAACGGGGTACCAGTGCCTTGAACGTCAGGAGCCGCATACACAGTGCGACCTCCTGTATTGCTCGGGGCACAACACACACCTGACTCGGTGCGCTACCTGTACACAGGTATTCCACAACCTATGTATAGGGTGGCCCGAGGGGGCCAAGGGAACCAGAGGCTGGGTATACCAGTGTGGGGTATGCCAAAAACGGACAAACCGGGAGCTCCCTTCAAACGCGGACCAAACCCAGGGCACCCGGGCAGAGGGTGGACAAGGGATAGTGGAGGAAATGGTCCTGCCGGAGTTCGCAGGAAGACCCCCACGAAGATCCAGAACGATTCGTACAAAATTGCGAACACGAGTTCCGGATCTGTGGTGTTCCCAGGAAGCGGTGGGTGCAGAAGGAACGACGAAAATTGAAACAAGCTGCCCTCAGCTGGTGGGACAGGTATGGGGAGTTCATAACGATGTGGGAACAATTCGCTGCCCGACTGAGCAGGAAGTTCGCAGGAGAAGAGGTTATAACTGGGCTACGATCCTAGTTCTACACCCAGCAACAACAAAACGAGAAAGAAGTAGAAATCTTTATTAGGAGGAAGGCGCAAATGTGCGCACGCATCGTGCCAGAAGGAACGGAAGCGGAGGGAGGTTGTATAATTACGAGGCTATTAATACCGGCCCTATGGAGTGTCCTTCGCCATCCCCTGGCAACATTGATAGAGGAATTCGTAGAAACAGCAAGAGAGGCGGAGATCGATTACCAGGAAATGCGCGCAGAAAGGGCAGGGACCCACCTCCCCACGCGCCCTCCTGCCATCCTCCCAGGGCGGACAATAAACCTACCCGACAAAAGCGAAAGGAAGAGCCCGCCCCAGTGCTGGTACTGTCCCGAGAGGCACCTCCACCACGATTGCCCAACCATATAAACCCAGGTAGCCGCCGAAAAGGAAAAAAGCCACCTGGAGCTCCCCCCTTGAAACAGGGGAAGGCGACTCACCCGAGGCAAGAGGCAAACAGGCACGCAAGCCCCTAGGATAGATGCCCAGATAAACAGCCACGCTGTTAAGGCGGTCTTAGACACAGCCGCAGCCGGCAACTTTATCAGAAGCCAGCAGCTGACACCGGAACAAAGGAAAGTGATGCAGAATGACATCCGACGCGTTCAAATGGCCCAAAAGGAGTCCCGAATGCCAATAGAGGGAAAAATCACCTTGCCAGTGTACACGGGGATAGGAACAGTAGCAACGGAGTTCTTCTGTACCCCACAATTAGCGGAAGAAGTAATCCTCGGACAACCATGGCTGTCGAGCCAAAGCTGTATAATCGACTGCGGGCAAAAGCGATTATAACTGGGCAGGCGGGACAGAATGGCTGCAAACTGGGTGGCTCCTAAAAACATGGAAGGGCCAAGAGCCATATCCGACAAGGAGGTGAACCACCAGCTAAGACCCGACCAGCTGCGGGCGTTAGTCCAAATAATAAAACCCCATTTGGCGATATTTAGGAATGCCGACCGATTACAAAAGACCACAGTCATCAGACACGAGATCTGGGTAAAGGATGTGCACCCCATATACTGCTGCCCAGGTAACCTGTCAGCCCACCGCCGACTGATCATCCTAGACCAGGTGGCCGAAATGAAAGAACAGGGGATAGTGGAGCCGATGGACTACCCGTACAATGCCAGGGTGGTACTCGTACTCAAGAAAGGTGGGTAACTTCGATTCTATGTGGACTATCAAGCCCTAAATGACATAACATACCCAATAGCCCCGCCCGCGATAAACATCGCAAATATGCTCCGCGACCTAGGAGACATGCATATATTCTCCACACTGGACATGCACAGTGGATACTGGCAAATCCTCATGCACCCTGAATCCCGTAAATATACTGCATTTACCACCCCCAGAGAGCGAAACACTGCAGTTCCGAGTAATGCCCTTCGGCTTAAAGAACGCGCCGGCAACCTTCCAGTGGTTGATGTCGGCCGTAGTACTGACCACCTACAGCTGCCAATTCTGCCTGTCATATCTGGATGACGTCATTGTGTATTCCCGCACATGGGAGGAGCACCAGGTACACTTGCGCAAGGTGCTGGACCGGTTCGAGCTCCACGGTCTGACGTGCTGGCTGGAGAAGTGTCATTTCAGAAAAACCCAGGTCGAGTATCTAGGGCACATAATCACACCGGAAGGAAATTACCCAAAGGCCGAAAAGGTACTGGAAATTGAAGATGCCAGGGTGCCAACGTACTGGAGACAATTGAGGCAGTTCCTGGGACTATGCAATTGACTCCGCGACTTCATAGAGGATGCCGCCCCTCTTATGGCCCCCTTCAACGAGCTTATACCCAAAACGGCTCGCTGGAGGTGGAACGACCAACATGAAAGGGCCTTCCGAGAACTCAAGGCGCAGTATTGCTGCATCAACATGCTATAAAGCCCTATGCCCGAGTTACCACTAATCCTGCAGACGGATGCAAGCGGAACCAGAATGGGGGCGGTTCTGTATCAGGAACAACCACAGCGGCCACGACGAATAATCGCATACGCCAGCACTATGCTCAAGGAGGCCGAATGGCATTACCACAGTAACGAGCAGGAGTGATTGGCGGTGATCTGGGCAGTCCGCAAGTACCGCTACTATTTAGAGGACAGGCCCTTCATCCTCCGGACCGACAACAAGGCCCTCACTTGACTAAGAACCAAGAGCAGCGAGAGGGCAAAATGGGGGCTGTGGGCATTGTTCCTAATGGAGTTCTCCTTCACTATCGAGCATTGCCCAGGGTCCACCAATGAGCTACCCGACACCTTGTCCCGCCAACCACAAGGGTCAGACCAGAACAGAGGGGCGGATGACTGGGACCAGATGATTCCTCCTCCTCACCGAAGTCACCACAGCCAGGGCAAATGGGGCTGCAGCTAATTAAGTTCCGCGAGAACAAAGAGCTGCTACAAGACCTGCAGCAGGCCGATCCCGCACTACCGGGGCTTATGGAGCGACACCCCGACCGCTATGAAATAAGAGACGGCGTAGTCTGGGCAAGGGCCCACCCACAAGCCGATCAGTGGAAGGTCTGGGTCCCCAAAGAATTACGACACAGCCTCTGCGAGCACCATCACGATCATCCCCACGCAGGACACCCTGGGTGCCAGGAAACATTAAGGGCCCTGACCACCCGATACACCTGGCACGGAGTCGGACGGGAAGTCAAGGAATATGTCGCCAGGTGCCGAACATGCTGTGCGAACAAGGCATACCCAGTGCCGAAGATGCAGTATACGCCCAGACGACCTATGACTCAGTGGATGCACATCGCCAAGGACATTATGGGCCCCTATCCTAGGACACCCAGGGGAAAATGATACCTGCTCATCATAACCGACCAGTTATCCTGGTGGACAGAAGCATTCCCTGTACATAATCAGGAAGCAGGCACAATTATCCTGCAAATAGAGCAGGAAGTTTTTCCCAGGTGGGGGTTTCCAAAGTGTGTCCTAACCGACAACGGCACCCAATTCACCGGCACAAAATGGGCGAAGGCGTGTGAAGCATTGGGGGCAGAAAGCTGGACGATGCCCGCATACCACCCCAGGCCAACCCCACCGAATGCTGGAACCAGGAGCTGAAAAAGAACATGTGCATCCAGATGGGCGACAACCACGCACAATGGGACATGCACATCCCCGAGATCCTGTACACACTGTGGCGCCGGCACAATGACACCCTGGGCACTTCGCCCAGCCAATTCATACTCAGGTACAATCTCCGCCGCCCAGGAGAATGGCAGTGGGAGACCGAGGCGACAGAGCTGCCCGGCCCCGAAGCAATAAGGAAAGTGGCTATCCGAAGAACGGGCGCAGCTCGGAGAAACCAACAATGGTACATCCGACGCAAGTACCCGGAACCAACCAGCGACGGACACCACCTACCCGAAGGCCAGCATGTTTGTTGCGGAATCATCCTCTGAGCCAGGCCAGTGAAAAATGTTGTGCAGGATTTGCGCTGAAATGGAAGGGACCGTACATCATAGCAGGGCATCAAGGGAATGTGTACTGGGCCGAAGATGAAATGGGGAAAATGCAGAAGGTAACGAGGGACCAGATAAGCCCTATAACCGAGCCCCGTACCCAGGGCCCCAGAGAAGCCGAACGAGACTGCCCAGAGGAAGCCAGCAGTATTCCACTGGCGCACCAGACGAGCAGTATGGCAGGGGCGAAGGGAAAACGGATGTGCAACAGACAGCGCTGCTATGGCAGCCAAGGTGGGCATCCCTACGCCTCAGGGACGCCAGGGCCACGAGGTCACCGGAGCAACGAGCCATTGACAGGCGGCCGGGAGAGGTAAACGCGCGTGCGGGAGCGAAGGAGGGCGGTGAACGGACGGCGGAGAAGCAGGGGTGATGCGAACGGGAGGAAATGAAGGCCGGAAGAGGAGAGGGGGAGCGGAAGCGAACGTGGAGAGAGACGGACGGAGGAGAGAGGCCGGGCAGAAGAAGAAATAGCGACCAGGCGCGAATGAGCAGGGGGGAAGGAGAGAGAATTCAACCATGGCGTAATTGCCGGGACCAGGGAAACACGAGTCAAGAAAATTTAAGACGCCCCCTACAGGTGAACACCGATGGAGAATTGAACCCGGGAGCAGAGGAGGTACCAGAGGGAGATGCGCCAATCGCACCGACGGGCGGCATCCAGCCGCCTACAGACTAGGGATGCCCCCTTCCACCACATGTTGCCGAGGACGCAGAACGTGGGGTGGACGGGAAATGCGGCTTCACGTCGAGAGCGGACGAGCCCAGGAGGGTCTAGCCATGGCGCAGTTGCTGCCAGGGGCTGAAACACCATCTCTACAGAGATCGCCGCACATGTAGGCCCCACGCAGTCCAGGGGCCTAGCTGAAGATACTGGAGACAGACTCTAAGTGACACCCGGAATAGTGTGTACCCGGTGCCGTGGGTAAATGTGCGGGTTCAATGCATGGCACCAACCTTTGGTGAAAAAGAAAATGTTTAGAGATCTGGTGTAACACCGGCGGCGAATGGTGAGAAGTAATTCCATACTTAAACACGTTATTAAAATTATGATCTTAGTTTGATGAATAGTGATGTTTCCGAAAGGGTATGCCAGTATTTCCGCCCTCTGTAAGACCACTCGGATAAGAGGCAGGGAAAGGGCTGGAAAAATAGTTTCACTGTATGGTACAGAAACTGCGATATAAGGGAAAAGCAAGATGCAAAATTAACCCAGTGTTATCGCACAGGAAGTGCCCAAAGATAAATAAACTATAGTGCACATGAGTAAGGGTACATGCAGTTAAAAGAGCCAGGCCTGAGGGCCACGAAACTTAGCGCACACGGGAATCAGCGTGTGAAGGAGACTAAGCAAGATAAAATGGATGCCGAGAAGTGTGGAGTTACACGAACGAGAGATGAATGAGGCGGGAGAGCGCTAGCAGAAACTCTAGCGCGCGCGGTGATACCCATGTGAAGCAGACAGGCGAAGAGACGAGTGAAGCCCGGCGAGCGAATAGGCCTGGCACAGGCGAGAAGTGGATGCGGAGAAACTGGAGAGACATCGGAGAGGCAGTACCACGGGAGACCACAACCTATCTGTGGGACGAGACAGCAACCCAGGGATGTAATCTGAACGAGAGATTGAAAGGGGATCCCCCTCCCCGTCCCAGCAGGCTGTCCAGGTCCACAGTGCATGGAGAGGTGAGGCGGTCTTCTTCCAGCCAGCCAGAAGTAAACAAGCAACGGAACTTCTCCAGGCCCTGCCTAATCCAGGGGCTGTGAAGGCATTCAATGCAAGGTAAAGTGTTAACCACCCCCCCCCCAAATTCAGCAACAAAGGCGAGACAGTGCAGCAAGAAAATATTTTGTTTATCGAGTGCAAAGTGAATGATTAATTTCAGTAATTTAAAAACCGCAAGTGCGAAGTGTTGAGAGGCGTTCAGCCCGGTTCTAGACGTCATGTTTACCAGTGGCTTCCCACAAGGTTGGAGTGTTGTTTATAGATGTTTATAAAGTGTTTACCAGTTTTTTTTACCGAAGTTACGAATTGTTTACCAGTGGTGTTTACCAGTGGTTTCCCACAAGGTTTGAGTGTTGTTATTATTGTTTATCGATGGTTATATATTGTCTACCACCAGGTTTGCTTGGTGTTAAGTAACCGATATTTGCTAGTGTAATAGAAGTTTAGAATTAGCGATTTAAGCCTTCAGCCAAGATAAAAATATGTGTGTTTTGGCCGCCCGAGTAAGAGTGTGTAAAAGGCCGCCAGGAAGTTGTTTTTTTTTTGAGAGGCCTACCAGCCCTCTTAAATAAAGTATGTTCACGTCTCTGCCAGAGTCAGTTGTGTTGTTATCCCGAGAAATGCATGCGGCAGAACAGAGGAGAATGGCAATTCCTATTGGACAGGAAATATTTTTCCGTAACAAGTCAGTGGTTGTAATGAAGGTTGTTTAGGTTGTAATAACCAGATAATCATTAGGAGTGAAACTATGTTTAGTTTTGGAATACGATAATCATAAAACAAAACATGTGAACATGAGAGATATAATTTTTAAGAAATAGAAATACTTACTCAAAAAAGAAAATTAAACCACTAGATTTGGTTACATGGTAATTAAAAATGTGTTTTGCATTTGTATTGTGTAGTATACCTAGAGTTACTTGTGTAAGGTGTAATTCTAGACAATGTTATAAGTGCTGAGACAACCCCCGCCACCCCAGAGAATCAGGAGCAGGTAGAGACTCTTTTCCCCAGGGTTTGTTGGCCTGCGATGTTATTGACAAATTGTAAGAGGATGGTAAACCTCACAAACTGGATTGTGACGCAGTAAGCCATAACTTCCCCAGTAGCACTACGGAATCGGATGGGGATGCAAGATCAATATCGCTAAGTGCAAAGTCCCGCGCGACAGAGTAGTGGAGGGGGGCCGCCCCTCTCCGCCCCTAACTAGGTAGGAAGCAGAGGAGGAGAGGCACAACAGAATGTGCCACTGATGCAACGGCCGGTGGGGAATTTGACGTGTCCCGCGCCCCGACAGATATTTGTTTGTCAGAAGGCACACTCTGGCGAAACTCGCAGGTGGGCTACCGCAATAAATATTAAGGTTTGTGCGAGCGTGCTCGAAGAATGATGCCAGGATCCCGACGCGGAATGAACACGTGGCATAGCAGCTGGGCCTCGAAGCTGCAAGGGGACGCAAGCTCACACCAGCAGCGGCATCTCCCCCGAGCCAGCTACCGCAATTAATGATAAGAGCTTTTGGCGAGCGTGCCAGAATAATAGCGACGCGATATCCGGAGGCAGCGGAAGAAACACGTGCGCCGACCAAGGGACCACCAAGGTTCCCAGCACGTACAGAGCGGGACAATAAACATTGGTGCCAGAAGCAAGGAACGACGCTGGACCCACGTGCGCCGGAGCGCCGAACACGTGTTTTACGACCCTGGGGATGCGGCGGTCAGCCCGGACACGTGCAGAGATGATGCGAGTTTAATATGGCAAACGAGCATACAAAAACAGGAGGAAGACGAAGGAACGGGGCAGTCGGCCTACGGGAAGCACGGAGTGCAGAGTGGATCGGGGAGGACTCCGAGAGAAGACGTCGAGACGTCAATGCCGGTCAGAAAGGGGCGGTGCAGTCCAGAGGTCGCCATCTGGGAGATGGACCATCGCCTCGAGACAAGCTAAGTAGAAACATACAGGAAGTGCGATGAACCTTGCTCCCCATGGCGCAAATCTCCGCATCAAGCCTTACGTAGCCTATATAGCTAGGGGAGGGGAGAGTTGTCTCGTGTGTTCATCTAGAAGTTAACCTGTTAAGCGAAAACAAAACTGACATATGTTAACTCGCAAAGAAGGTGAATTTATTTGGTAAATTGGACATAGGGATAGTAGCGTCAACAAATTCCTACGCCCTAACACTGAGGGCTAGCATCAATTGCTGGCGCCTTACGCTGAGAGCAGAATTAATACCTACTTATAAACCTTAGAACTAGGGAGGTATCACAGTTTCCTTGTTAGTACTATGTGTATATATATACTATATATTTGTGTGTTTACACAGTACATAAATATTATTAAAACTACAAAAAGACGGACAACTTGTTATTACAAAACAGGACAAGCAACAAATGCGAACCTGAAGAAAAGTCCACAAAATTACAAAAAACGAAAACTCAACGCAAGTGAACAAACAGTGCAAATACGATATCAGTGGACACAGCTGAANTGCTGGCGCCTTACGCTGAGAGCAGAATTAATACCTACTTATAAACCTTAGAACTAGGGAGGTATCACAGTTTCCTCGTTAGTACTATGTGTATATATATACTATATATTTGTGTGTTTACACAGTACATAAATATTATTAAAACTACAAAAAGACGGACAACTTGTTATTACAAAACAGGACAAGCAACAAATGCGAACCTGAAGAAAAGTCAACAAAATTACAAAAAACGAAAACTCAACGCAAGTGAACAAACAGTGCAAATACGATATCAGTGGACACAGCTGAANAACAAAATTACAAAAAACGAAAACTCAACGCAAGTGAACAAACAGTGCAAATACGATATCAGTGGACACAGCTGAACAATAAAAATTGAAAACATACGCACGAAAATAGGACAAAAACCACACGTAAACAAAAGTCAGGAAAATGTATTCCTTGTCAGATTATGAACCCACGAATAACACAGGAACCATCAAAGTAACCAGAGAAAAGGATTAATAAACCAACAGAGATGACACAAAATGTCGAAAAAATGATAACGCAAAAATAATTACAAGTCTTAAGGACTAATCGGGGCCTTGAATTCGTCCCCTTCTTCAGGTGAAATACTCGACTCTATGGACAATCGCAGATGACTCATAGAGTTCACTTGGGTGGTTTTTTCGTTTTTGTCAACGAATGTGTTGTCTTTTCTTTTGGTTTACTTTTTGTTGTCTCTCCTGTTTTGTAATAAGTTGTTCGCCGTCTTTTTTAGTTTGAATTATATAATTATATATATATATANTTGTTGTCTCTCCTGTTTTGTAATAAGTTGTTCGCCGTCTTTTTTAGTTTGAATTATATAATTATATATATATATATACACACACACACACGCACATACGATTTTTATTTTATTTACTCTCATGGTAGGCAATGGACACNATATATATATATATACACACACACACACGCACATACGATTTTTATTTTATTTACTCTCATGGTAGGCAATGGACACAATCCAATAATACCAACATAATAATAACAATTATGCTGTTGTGTCATACAATAAAAATTATTCAGCAAAATCGATGCCATGAAGTACCGTAAGGCACTCCTATCAATGACACGCAAAACAATGTTTACAATTTTAGAACAAGTTATTGATTGTAAAAAAAAATTGCTTGTTGATGAATTATGAATTTACTCACTAAATTCGAATCAGTGGAAAACTATTGATTCGCGGTGAAATTCATCTATCTGAATAAGTGAAAATGGCTCCCCTTAGAATCAGTGGTAAACCACTGGTTGTTTCAGTAAAACCATTTAATTGATGAATATGTGACAGGCAACTTCGTTCTTATTGAATTTAGCCAAATAATTACTAAAAATTAACTCATTTCCAATAGTCACTGTTTATTTTGTGCAATTGAACGTTTTTTAAAGAAGTAAAAAATCCGCGGTGTCCTGGATTAGAAACTACATCGTCCATTTCTAGTTCGTTGCCTTGCCTATCGAGTTACCGCAAGCCAACGGTCGCTACTAAGGGGAAAATACGGGAANTTCCATTTCTAGTTCGTTGCCTTGCCTATCGAGTTACCGCAAGCCAACGGTCGCTACTAAGGGGAAAATACGGGAATTTTATTACTTTATCGAAAATATATAGCTTCAAATTTTATGTCGTTTCTTTTCGTTTTTAGTTTAATGCGTTATGTAAAGATAATTAAAACAAATAATATGTACGTATAAATGCAATCACTTCGCCACATTTAATGCAGTTTAAACCTTCAAAACGAGCGCTATGATTATTACGTAAAAACGAAATAACATACGTTGGAGCGAAATGAAAGACTGATTGTTCGTGCTGTTTCGTAAAATGGTATCACAAAAGACGAAACTCACGTCCAACATTTTTTTAAATTATTTATATTAGTTTATACGTTATTTCATTTGATACACTGAAATAAACCTGAGTACTTGTTTGAGTACGTATATAATATTGGAAGATGTGATGCGCCGCGTACAGTGCTCCTGAAACGGTTATAGTTGAGTTTAATGCCACACGTTGGTGGAGTCACTGAAAGGAATTGGGCCTATTACGGGTAATTGTGTGTTGTATTTGGGGTATGTGCTATTATTAGGCAGTAGATGGTAACTAACCAAGTTTTTTCACAGTTCACTGGTATATTGGAGTAACCACATTAACAAGAGATCACTCATCATTAATACTATAATTATAATGCCAAAAATATACCACTACTGTACTAACTATCAAACAATAAAATCATTAAGTTATTGAGAAGCGTTTAGTTATTGCATTTATAAGTTTGGTTAAGAAAAATAAGCAAATGTTCATATTTAAAATACATGCAGCTCCATTTCCAAAACGCTCAACTCAGAATAAAATTGTAATGACAGACGGCATTTGGCAGCGTAGGTGAGACTTTGCACTCTATGGATAAATCATTATTTTCAATGTCCAATAAATTAAACTGTCTGACTTGGTTATACTTTATTAATTAGCCAATACCACTTATTGCCTCGACTGCTCAGATTTATAAAAATATTAAGGTAGAACCATAATGTCTCTGCTTCCGAAGGAAGTGTAGGCAAATTTAATAAGGAAAACTTTGCCGAACGAGGTATGCAGGATTCTTGTAAACTTTATTATGAAAATCATATTGAATCGAACTGCTGCCATCTGCCACTTATATAAGGATTTATTTAGCTGTAATAGTAGTTATTCGGAAGCCAGAAGTTCTTGTAGTTAATGATAGCTATTTAATTTCTATCATCCAGGACAAGCACCAACTCAGATAGACATTTTCGGCAATTTAATTTTCTGGTCGATCTTATATTTACTCCACTCGCGCAAAAGCGGCATAAAATAATGTCCTGAATAAAATATTGCTCTTAGGATCCACTTAAAATAGAATTATTTCAATAGATTTCCGACGGTCTTTAGGACCCAACGTGTAAAATTAATGGCTCTAGAACAAAGATAATTTTTCAACACAGTCTGTTTGAATTTGCCATAGCCCAATAAGCGAAGTAATTCCCAAAATTCCTTTGCCGAATATGACATATTTTACTATGCTGCCAACTATCTATCAATGTTTAGATTTAAATAGATTTCTTTTAATCGTGCTATCTTAACAAATACCTGCATTAAAACATTCAATTAATTTAACAATTCTGAGAATATTTCAATCTGCGGTCTTACGTAACTCAAAAACTGCATTTAAAGATGTAAAAAATAAAATAAACAAACATTTGCAAAATATTACAAGCTCAAAGAGTATATAAATAATAAAAATTTCTGCCATTAGAACTGTAATGCAAATTATATATATATATATAAATATATTTATATATATATATATAAACAATACATTTGCAATGGAAATAAAATAAATAATTTTAACTTGGCTGAAATACCAGATTATCATATGTTACAACACGTTTATCTTTCGTTTGATACACGTTGTTTGCCTGGTCCATCAGTCAAAAAACAAATAAATGAAAAACAGAGAATGAAATGGTTGATGAATCAGTGGAAAATGTCACTGATTAAATACCTCAAGATAAAGTGGCCTTTTTACACAAATTCAACAGTAAATTGACTAAAGTGACTCCTGAATAAGTCAGATACTGTTAAGTGATCTAGATAGTGAAATTCTCACTGATTCAGATTTATAAGTTAAATTTGTAAATAATTAGTGAGTGAATCCAATAAATGAAGAAACATTAATTTTTTTTTATTTATAGGATTGGAATTTTTGTATATTGTTACATAAACGGCATTAAAATATTGACTACTTTCTATCTCAAACTCTTAAACAACCATAACTGCTTTTCATATTCTACTTTTTGTATAGAAATTTCCTTGCTCAACCTGGAGATTTACGTGAATTTTACGAATTAATAAAAGGAGGCTGAGAATGCTATCAAGATGATATTGCCAAAAATATACACAAACCAATACCTTCCCTACGGAAGCATTAATAGCATCTAATTTAGATTTGTGGAAACTTGTTTTGTCTATGGCCAAGGTATTAACGGCATTCCACTTACGGAACGTATTTGTGTGCCTTTTTAGCCTACTTTCCGAAGGAAATAAATGCTTATGAGATTACTTTGCCTGTTTGTGTGTCTCTTTGTAGGTGTGTGTGTAAGCATGTATATGTGTTTGCCTGTGTGAGAGTTGTGTGTGTGTGTGTCTCCTCCCACCACCTAAAATGTATGAACGCTTTTAACCGAATTTCACCAAAATTGGTACACCGTTAATACTTAGTAAGGACACCTGACTTTTATAGTTTTCAATTACATCGGGCACTTACTTTCAAAATGACGGCCTTTTTTAAATGTTGGGTAATATGTTATATCTCAGAAACCATTCAACCGATTTCAATCAAATTTTATTTGATTGCAGACAGTTGTGTAAGCATTAAATTTAAATATGGCTGTTGTTGTCAATCCTTGATTTTGTAAAATTGCACCAAAAAAATTAACATTTTCTTTTATATCTCGAACACTATTCAACCAATTCTCACCAAATTTGGCACGTAGGTAATAATATTGTAGGTCATTTAAACGTAGGTAATTGAACTTCCCTAGTTACATATTTTTCATAATTGTATGTTTGCCATACTATTTACCCAATTTCTACCAAATTTCGTATACTGAAATAATCTATTACAAACATCATATGTACAAACTGAAAAAACACTTTTGAAAGCCATTTTGTAAGATAGCTCAATACTAATAAAGAAAGTTATTATGCCATAACTCGGTAAATAATTAACCGATTCCTACCAAATTTGGCAAACGAGTAGTTCTTATGCCAGCGATGTTAAGTGGTGTGTTTTAAGCATTTCAGCAACTTATTTTCAAAATGGCGTCCAAATAGCCATTTTAGCTTTGAATGCTATATCGTTCAAACTATGTAATCAATTAAATTATAACTTTGTATGCTGGCAGTAAATAAAACAACTATCAACTCTATCTACATGGAGCATGGAGTATCTTTTGTGTGGTATTTTGTAACATGGCACCATGCGAATAAAGTGAAGTTTTTGTGTTATATCTCGAAAAAGAATAGACCAATTCCTGTCAAATTTGGCAAACAAGTTGTACTGCGGCAGATGTATCAAGTGGTATGTTGTTAGCATACCTGGAACTTATTTTCAAAATGGTGGCCATATAGTTATTCAAGCTATATCGAAAAAACCATGTTATCATTTTCCACTAAATTTTGTATTCTGGTAGTAGATATTGCAACTATTAACTGTATGTGTATATATCATATTCTGTTCGCAATTTAGTAAGATAGCGCCATGCGAGTAAATAAAGATTTTTTTTATCATATCTCGGGAAACAATTTACAGATTCCTTCCAAATATCGAAAACAAATAGTACTGCAGCATGTAGGGTAAACTGGTATGTTTTATGTAGACTAGGTATTTATTTTCAAAACGGCGCTTATATAAATATCTTAGCTTAGTATATTTTTTTAACGGAACAAATTCCAACTAAACTTTGTATACTGGCAGTACCTATTACATCCATAAAATTTGTCTAATGCAGAGCCTCATTTATCTGTCATATTGTAAGATAGCCCTACAAATAAAAATAAGGATTTTATCTCGTATCTCGGGAAACAATCAACCCATTTATACAAAATTTGGAGAAGATGCACCTGTGGTAGGCTATAATAAGAAACCTATTTTTAAAGTTAGATACACTTATTTTCAGGGTTTGGCGGCTACAAAATCGTTTTGGTTTTGCGAGCGATATCTGCGAAACTATGTCATCTATTTTAACTTAACTATGCATATTGGCACTAAACAATCATCAAAATTGCTACTACAATACCTTTTTGTCTACCATTATTGAAGATCGCCACATGAAAATTATGGAGGTTTTATGCCATGTCTCGAGGACCAATCAACCGATTCCCACCAAGTATTACGCTGGAACATTTTAAATAAATTTGTACCAAGTTGTGAACACATTCAATGCTGCAGAAGGCAATTTAAACTTTCATGATTACAATGTGTAAGACAACGATGTTCAAAATGGCAGCTTCATAAATCATTTAGGTAAGTTTGACATATATTAAACAATTTAACCAAATTCAACCAAAAATTGTATGTAGACAGTATACATTATAGTCCTCGTATTTAGAGCCTCTCCTTATTTTTGCAATTTAGTACGATAGCATCAAATAAGAAAATAAAGTATTTTATGTCATATATAAGAGGCCAATCAGCCGATTTCCATCAAATTCTTCTCACACGTAGCGCTACGGCAGCCATGTAAACTTAGTTGTTTTATGTGGCACATTTACATATTTTCAAAATAAAGGCCCTGTAAATATTTTAGGTTAATAAACCCTATCATTCAAGACATTTGACTGATTAAATACGAAGTTGATGCTCCGAATCCGACTTCCGTATTGCAGTTGATTGCACACTAACTTATTGCATGATATTTTCTGGGTTCAAATCCCGGGTAATGCATGTGTGTATTTGTAATTGTCTCACTACTGCTATATAAGTTTCTGGTTTAATTTCTACAGTTATTGCTTACAAAGACAAGTCAAGCCCTTAATACGAACTCCGTTTTTAAGAAACGATTTGAAAATTAATTGCACCCATGTTTGAGGAAAGTAAGATCATTAGTTATATTAGCAACTCCTTGTTATATGTTATCTTCACTTAGGTTAAAGTACAAACCACCTCCATTTCACCTATATAACTTAAATGAAAACGAGGGCTTTAACGAATTTTTAAAAGTAATGTACTTACATATGTTTGAAAAAAGCAAATTATCATATTTTTCCAATACTACTTCTGTTGTGACCACCGAACAAACGCTCTACTTTCCGTCTGGATTAAGGATCAGCCTGTACCTATCTTTCTTTAACCTTCTGGGGAAAACAACTTTACGTACACAAAGTGTAATTTTAAGTTTTTTTTTATGTGGTGACCTTGAAAATATTAAATTGCATATACACTGAAGAGCCACAAAAACTGGTACACCTGCCTAATATCGTCTAGCCCCCCCCCCCCCCCCCCCCCCCCCCCCCCCCCCCCNCTCGACTAATGTCTGAAGGTACGCAGGAGGCAATTCACACCATGAATCCTGCAGGGAAGTCCACAAAACCAATCTGCGCCAATTTGAGAAAGGGTTGCACGTCTATCACGTTTAATGATTCTCGTCAGTCGTCACTTTTCCCGTTCTTTCAGGATCTTTTTCTGGCCGCAGCTATGTCGAAGAGTTGATGTTTTACCGGATTCCCGATATTCATGGTACACTTGTGAAATGGTCGTACGCGAACATCCAAATGTTATCGCTACCTTGGAGATGCTATGTCCAATCTCTCGTGTGCTGACTATAACACCACGTTTAAACTAACTTAAATCTTGATAACCTGCCATTGTAGCAGCAGTAACCGATCTAGCAACTTTGGCAGACGTTTGTTGTCTTATATAGGCGCTGCCGACCGCATCGCATTACTGTGATTGTTTCCATACCTCTGTTATTTGCATACGCACGCCTTTGCCAGTTTTTTTGGGTCTTCAGTGTATCCTGCATGCAAACCGAAAATTTAAATTATTAGTTTCAACGTTCTCATTTTACCAAGGATTAAAGAAAGCTTAAGTGAATGTAACACCCATTTACATATGCAAATAATTAAGGATCATATTTTGCTTTGTTCTTGAACTTGACCAGACACATTTACGCAAGCATTGAACAAACGGGAAATCTGGATTGTTGCACTCCTCAGGAAAAGCAAAGACATCTATGAAAAAAGTAACCAATTTATTTCACCTGATGTTAAAGAATTTTGAATATCAAAAAATTTAATGTAATTTTCTTGCGCCGACCCTGAGAACTAAGGACCATATGCGTAGTTGATTTGTGTTTGAATTGGAATATGGTTTGTCAAATAAATGCTAACTTTTAAGCAATATCATTCGAAAAGATCATAAATGAATAAAAGTTGTGCATACAAAATTATTTAATTAAATAATATAAAATTTGTGTTACACTTATAACTGACTACCTACAACTGTGCCCATGACTCTATTACTAGCTCAACCCGAAAATTAAATGTGACATATTCAGAGAAACTAATTAATCATTAATTATTATATTGAAAACGTCACCTAAGGATGCATTATAATAATGCATCTTCTAACAGAAGCAGCATAGTCTTTCTTTTCAAGCAAGGTATGCGAAATGCTCAAAGTGCACACATAGATTCCAGCTAATATATATGAAGGCAGAATAATAAAACTGCAAGCTCTCTGAGAGACCGATATTATTAATCTACTCTGGAAGAAAGACGCAACAAAGAGCCCACACGTTTGCAAGTATAAATACGCGATTAGCTGTCCTCTGAAAAGATAAAAAGGAACATATCTTGCCAGAAATGCTGAACCACACCGACTGATACAAATTATAGTGTTTACCTTCCATCATTCAATGAGTTAACAGCCGTTTTGCGACGTTTATGTAAAACACCGACAAATTTGTAGTGCAGAACGGTACGTTTTAATAAAGTCAAGTGGCTGAAACCAAACATCGCAAAACTTTTACCGAGTCCTTGTGAGATAGTAGGACATGTTTTCCTCCAGTCAGCTTAATCGTTTATGTTTTTCGGGATAGGAAAATTTTTGTTGATTTTAGCAACAAGAATAGCAAAGGATGCTGTTATGTATATTTATACTCAAATCAATTATTCTTCGGACACATTCCTATAAAGCTCTACGTTGTCAAAACCACACTTCTAAAGTTGAGGCATAACTGCACAATATTTAATCACATATATCACATTTATTTTAACAAGAATTGTACAAAATACTTTTAATAATCACGCATTGCCACATTGCCTTCTAAAATTCTGTATGTTTCAATACAGTAGTTTGGAATACGTTTACGTATCTTTCACTCTAAAGAGGCTGCAGGAACCCTATTGGTGAAACATGACATTTTCATTTGTGTGTGTGGCGCTTATTTCACTCAGCAAAATTACAAAAATTTCGGTCGTAGGAATTTAATTCATGTATCTGCAATCCTTCTAAAGTGCTAGCATGCAGATAGCAACCAATGGTGCTGTTGGTTATTAAATCTTTAAATCGTTATTATAGATATTCATACACTAAATGTCATAAAAATCTGTTTTCCAAGAAGGGGCTGTTGGGTTAAAAAAAAATTATTGTAATGTCACAGACAACAGAAATAAGTTATTACGATATATTATCATCAGGACAATGTTTCACCACTCTGTTGCATAAACGATAGCCTTTAAGTACCGCGTCTGACTGTCTCGCGTCTGGATATGTGTCGATATGATCGATTATGGATCCAACGGAACGCTGTATGTTATACTGGGGCATATTTTCCTGCAGTTGATGCCAAAAACGTTCCAAATCATGAACGCTTCAACGTGGGGAAGGCTGGCGTCCTATCTGGTTCCACCGATTTTCAAAGTACGAAAAATTAAGTGGCCGTGCATACCACGGAAGTTTTGAATTTTGACGCAAACAGTCTTGCGAAACTAGAGTTGTGTGTAGGTGAGCGTTACATTACTGGAAACTCGCTCCTTGATACGCAGCCAAAAAATATAGCATAATGGGCCGTAGGAAGCCGCTGGTTATTCACTGGCCCTCACATCAGTACCATAAGCGTGTAGTGATCTTGTGTAAAAGCTTCCCAGACCAATACGCCAGAGGTAAGAAAAATGTTGCAGTANTAAGTGGCCGTGCATACCACGGAAGTTTTGAATTTTGACGCAAACAGTCTTGCGAAACTAGAGTTGTGTGTAGGTGAACGTTACATTGCTGGAAACTCGCTCCTTGATAAATATAGCATAATGGGCCGTAGGAAGCCGCTGGTTATTCACTGGCCCTCACATCAGTACCATAAGCGTGTAGTGATCTTGTGTAAAAGCTTCCCAGACCAATACGCCAGAGGTAAGAAAAATGTTGCAGTATTAAGTGAGGCAACAAAGTTTCTAGCAGTCCTCCAGTATCTCAAACAGTAGTTACTCCTACCCACATAAAAAGCTTGATTAATCGTTGAAGATATTACATCGCCATTCCACAGCATTTCGTTTTGCTCTCTGCACACACCATTGAAAACGAATGCGATAACATTGAGCTGTTCGTGGCAAAACAAATGAATGTCGTGGGCTCGAAGATTTGCTAGTCCTAGGTATATGGAAATGATTACAGTAGAGTACGGTGCTCCAGTGAAGTTGCCACATGTCTCTGGACGAGGAGGCTGCGAAGTCTGTTCGTGCCTGTGCCCTCCATTACGGTCGTTCGTCAGGATCGTCCATAAGCAGTCTGCAGTGTTCATGTATTCACATGTCCAACACTGCCAACAAAATTTATTAAGCCTGTACGTCTCATAGAGGACAATTCGACGTGGCGTCGAACCTTCTTCTCGCAGCCATATTATATGGCCTCTCTCAAACTCCGTCAGTGGTTCATACGGCTGTCTCATACGTATTATCAGCATTCCTAACGCTCATACATCACTTTTGTTAAGTTTCCGACATGTCGTATCACATCCTCCATTCCAAGAACTGTTTATGTACGTCCTTAAAAGAGGGACTGCAGCGTCCTTGCACAACATAAGCAGATAAACCATTGCATGAAACTTTAACTGATTATTTGCCTTCAAACGATGTGCCAATTTTCCAAGTTTCGCGGTCACCCAATGAGTTTTTGACAGGGTGAGTAAATTTTATGGCATTGTACCAACAGAAATGTCTTATATCCTGTCAGTGATTTTCTCTGCGCATCTTCTTATCATTTGTACGTAATATCACGGTGTTCCTACTACAGAATACAGTTTCTTAAACAAGATAACTCAGCACAGTTGATACGTTACATTTTAATAAATTAAGAAATATTGTGATGATATCCCAGAAGTTTGGTTGTTGCCACACTCAGACCGGCATAAAATGCTGTTTGGTTGCCATTTTCATGCTGTTTTTTTCTTCCAGTGGAATGTTTGCACTTGGTGCTAAGTTCGGGGAGTATACATTTAAAGTTCATTAATCAAATTACTGAACTCCGCCGAAGACCCTACAAACACCGATTAAGGTTTTCAATTCAACGCCTAAACAGGTAGTCGGCAGAAGTAGTCAATAATTTATTTACAGGGTAGGAAATTTTTTATAAATGGCGCTGACAAACATTTTTAAGTAATTTAAATATTTTCGAAATCATATCCATATTTTGTAAATCTGAGTCGTTTTCACATTCACAAGAGTAATAATTGTATCGTTACAGAACAATTTTGTAAGGAATACTAAAATTCATTGAAATTGCTGGCAGAAAATTAAATTTTAGGCAAGGTTTCCAATTGGTGAATGCCACCACTGGAAAACCCATTTACCTTAGATTTCCAGCTTGTGTTCGACGATAAATTTCATTTGATGGGGTGTAAAAGTTATTTGTTACGTATGTTCCAAATTAAATTGTTACTTACATGATCACGCTGAACCAATGAACATGTCACAGTACAACAAGAAGTTACTGACATAAGTCATGCGCCTCCTTTCCTCTACATGAGTGCACAAATATTTTAGTGAAATTCTCAAAAGATCAGATGGTAGGTAGGTATTCAAGTCTCGTTGACAGCGATATCATTAGATATGGAAACAGAAACATATGCAACAGTAGTGACCAAAACGCACGTGCTTTACCAGGGACTCGAACCCAGGAATCTTTGTACCATTTTCTAGCGTACCATCAGCTGCATAACGAAGGTAGGATTCGAAGCATCAACTTCGGATGTAATCAGTCTATTATTTTAAAGATAGGAAACTTGAAATATTTACTCGGCTGTCATTTTGAAAATAAGTGCATGAAACTCTTAAAACACACAATATTACATGGTCTGTCGTAGCGATACTAGTGCGAAGAATTGGATAAAAATCGGTTTATTGGTTCCCGTGATATGACATAAAAACTATATCTTCTTATTTGGTACTATCTTACACAATTGCCTTAAACAAAAGGTTGTATGTATACGGTGCTTCTAATAGATGCTCTCAGAATAAACATTTCGGGTGAATTTGGTTAAATTTTTTAATGTACATGACAAACTTATCAAAACTATTTATATGGCCGTGAATTTGAAAATCAGTGCCTATTCCCACTTAAATAATCTATGTTTACATGCATGCGTTCTATAGCACTATTGGTGGAAATGGGTTGTATGGTTCAGGAAATATGGTATAATGTTCCATATTATCACCTGGCTCTTATTTACAAATACGCAAAAGAGGATGTTTGTACGCATAATTGATGTTACTTATGAACACTGCTAGCATACGAAATTTGGTTGAAATTTGTGGAATGTTTTAACACATACAAAATAATAATTTAAGTAATGTATATTAACGCTATTAAGAAAAATGGCAGGCGCACCTAAAGGCCAACAGTATCACTACTTAAGTGGTAATTTTGGTGGGATTCAGTTGATTTTTTCGCGAGATATGACATAAAATATAGGTTTCGGCTATGCCGAATGGCTTAATAATAAACACCCACATTATGTTATATTATTTATAAAGTTATGTGTAGTTTTAATACTCTTTATAAGAAGCGAGACGGGTAACGTTTAATGTAATTAAAAAAAACTGTTTTCAGACTTTTTATATACATCACATGGATACATATAAAATGCTAAAAACGTATTTACTCTCCCGACATTGAATAATTATTCCCACTCTCCCTATTCTTCTTTTTAATACCAAAAAACGATTTTATGGGATACAGTATTGGTGCTATTTTTATTATTCTTACATTTAAAAACATGACGCTCGCCCATATACGATATTGATATTCTAAATATATGGACTCACGCAGTGCAATAGAGGGTGTTATCTAATACCTAGCTATTAAAAATATTTTATACCTGCACTGGCAACTTACATCGCTTAGGTTGTTTAAAAAAAAGCGTTATCTTCAGATTACGAGATCTCATATTTGAATTTAGGGTAAGCTGTAATGAGTATGCAGATTTTTGTTTTAATACTATTTTATTTTAGTCTGTAGGCCTACATATAAATAACCCACTAACATAAAATGGGGGTTTTACTAAGTAAACGTTCACAGTTATTAAAATATTAAAGAAATTCTCGCTATTATCTGAATGTTTTTGAAAGTCCTATTACGTTTCCTTCCTTCCAGTTTGTGTATCCCTTTGCCACATTAAAATGAACGCACTGTTTACCTTGTATCTACTAAGCGAGGCTTTCAGATTGTTAGATACATAAATGTTATACTATGACACTAATTATTTTTCAGAAATTAATGTACAAAACACTAAATCTGAAACAGCGAGAATTGAGCCATATCAGTGAAAACTGAGCGACTGATGATCAGTGACAAAAAACTAATTAATATGATGATTTAATTTTTATTTTTTATTTTTTATTCCTACTGAATGCCGTGAATTCCGCTGCCTTAAGTCACTTGTTCCGAGTTTATTTGCTTGATTTGCCAGTCGGTAGTTTCTTATCAACTGGNACAAAACACTAAATCTGAAACAGCGAGAATTGAGCCATATCAGTGAAAACTGAGCGACTGATGATCAGTGACAAAAACTAATTAATATGATGATTTAATTTTTATTTTTTATTCCTACTGAATGCCGTGAATTCCGCTGCCTTAAGTCACTTGTTCCGAGTTTATTTGCTTGATTTGCCAGTCGGTAGTTTCTTATCAACTGGTTTTCAGTGAATGTTATTTCACTGATTAATACCACTGATTCGGACTTTGAGTGAAGAAAACCAGATTGAAAGGCCAACAAAATAACAGTCTTGAAAGATAAAAAATATTATAAAATTTAAGAAAAAATATATATATAACAATCTACTTGGAATGTGTGGTTAAAATATGCAACTATTTTTCATAATTTTGCTGACAACATTACATTGGATGTGCCAATTTAATATTTACGTTAAAAATGTACGAAGTTGTTGGGGAGGAAATTTTTTTTCAAATGTTGTGTTTTACAGTGTACCGTTGACTGAAAAGTATCTCCTAAGCGATGCATTCATAGGCTACGACATAAACAACGTCCTGGTTACAGCCGCAGAAATGTTTCGCAACTAGTTGCTGTGTTTGTCTTCGTTTTTGGTAGGCTAATAACTGCCTCCCCCTGACCCCGCGGAAACTCCGCACAAACCTCGGCGTAATCGGGACAAACTGCAGTGGGTGTGAGCAACCAACACAACCAATTTGACAGCTTAAGTATCCGAGATAAGCCCGTGGACAAAAAGGTAAAAAATAATTCCCCACGCCGTCAACCGTGGTTGATTCATGGCACATTTCAGACGCGTAGGAGTTGGAACGGCACAAAGGCAAGTGATTTTTATACTCCAGGCAGTCCCCCTCCCCCTCCTCATAATCCTTTTTATGTCGTTCTAATTACCACTCATATATTTGAGGATTCATCGTTCCCTACGGCGCAATTTAAAATGGCGGAATTACATTTTGGTAGTGTGAGGATACGTAAAAATATATTGCGCTTTTCTCGAAACATTTTAAAATGTGTGATTGGGTAGGTATATTTGACAGATGTAAACAATACATGCAGGAAAGTCTGAATGTTTGTAGCCTTCGACACCAACGTACATGCTAGTTATTTACTTGTATATTGAATATCAGGTATCCAGATAACACCAGGTAACATGCAATGGCAACGCTCATGCTGGGATTGAACTATAAATTGTGTTAAAAGTATTTCCACAGTAGTTAAATTGCGGTCGTATCGCTTGTATTGGCTCTTCAGGACCCCTTGATGTTGACCAGGTTGTAGACGGTAAATCTTCAGCTATTGGTTCCATCCTCATACTATAGCAGGGTGCATGATTGTAGTAGTTATGATGAGATCGTAATTCGTGTAGTAGCTCTTCAATATACCTTGATGTTGATGACGACGGCGATGGTGAGTCTTCATCCATTGATTCTGACTTCATATTGTATTAAAGACTGCTTTTCACAACAGCGCTCGACAACGGAATGATCTTCATTTTACGTGCCGCTCGCTCGCTTATATACATTACACATGTCAATTTGTATTGCGTGTCTCGGTCTTTCCTCAGTGGAAGACTGGTGGCTTACGATTGGCTACCAGCTTTGCTAGTGTCGAGATGCTTTCAAAAGCCTCGCGTAACATGTTAGACTCCTTTATCTTTGTCCTTTATGTTAGGTCACCAATGATGAAACACTTTCGCGACCTTGTGTATGGTGTTGTCATTTATGATACGCTGGTCGTTTCGCCTGCTACGAGAGCCTTGCGTAACATGTTAGTCTCTTTATCATTGTGCGTGGAGAGTCGACCAGGCTGTGCAAACGTTACCGAGAAATTTGTTTTACCACAACAACGCCCATAGCTCGATGCGTGATTTTTCCAAAATGTATTTAAAAAGGGTACCTTATATTTATCTATAAATTAAATGTCTGTCAGTCAGGGACCTAATATTTTTTTCCCCCTTGGTGTAAGTTACTATACTCTGGCAAGCTTGGTTTGCATGCGTTGACGGAAATTAGGCGCAACTATGCGTGTAGAGTGTAAATGAATCTGTGATACATTTTAGACTTATCGGGCATAAAATAACTCCGTGATAATTTTCGTTGACGAGGACGGTGTTATGAATTTGTCATCTGTATCTTAAACAGTTCTGAAATTACGAGCAACTATGATTGTAGGGCTTAAATAGTTATGTGATAATTGTTTATTTCATTGCTGAGAGTGTGACGTGTATCATAAACAAATCAGCACCACCTACGCTTACAATGTGAGCGAACCTGTAATGACTACTTTCATATTGTCATGATATAAGGGGCAAATCTACGGAGTCCCTTGCTGTTGACGATGTAGTTGTCGATGGTATGTCTTTAAACAATGATTTCCATGTTTATATTGTCAAAACATATGTGTTCGTGGATATGTATATAAATGTAACGATTTGCTTTTATTTGATTAACATGACATGAGGGTTCGTGTTATTCATCTCGGGTTGTCACGGCATGACCTACTAGTTACCTACTTAGAGATGCGCGAACATATGTTGAGCACAGTAATATACGAAAATATTTTATTGTATTTATAGTTCATGGTAATGTTTTGTATGATGTGTTCGATACTTAAATATTTATATATAATATATAAGTTTTTTTAGCTTACATATCATGTTGTATTTTTTACCTGTGAAATTATCAGAATTTCTATTGAATTTGAACCTGTGATAGCAGCGTAACATGTTAGAGCCTCCTTTATCGTTATGTGCGGCGGTGATCTTTATGTCAGCTTTGTTAGTGGCGAGACGCTTTCGAGACATGTTAAGCTTCGTTATCGATGTGTGCGACAAACACTCTTTATGTTAGGCCTGCGAGAGCTTCGCATAAACTGTTAGGCTCCTTTATGGGCGGTGGTGTTCTCTCTTTATTACAACAATAGCTTACATTTATGCTTTATATGTCTCTTCGCATTGTAGGCATATGGAAATGATAAGTTATAGCAGTGATGTGACTGTTCCCACCATTGTTTTCATAGTAGTGTGTATTGCCTTTAATGCTTTATCATTGTGTATGGTTGGGAATACTCTGAGATAACCCTCGCGCATATGTTGGGAGGACTCTGAGATAACTCTCCCGGCTTGGAATGCAAGTGCATGGTGTATAATATCTAGTAGGAAGGACTTAAATGATAATCGCATTTGGGTAGACATAACTGTAATGATTAGCGAAATGAAACACTGCGTATCGCGATTCAATGGCGACTGGACGACCATAGCTTTATTACTTATGACAGAGATAACAATAGGTGGCGCTAGTTGTTACAGTTTTGATACAAATCATAACAATAACCCTTTGGAGATGACGGTTGTGATGTAATGAAGTTGCCGAACGTATCTTACACGATATGACACTTATACGCATCAATGCTAGTAGGGCTTAAATGAATCTGTGATGATTTTTATATGTATAGGACATAAATAACTCTACGATGATTTGAGTTGTCAGGAACGATATATATATTATGAATTTGTCGCCTGTATGTTAAACAGTTCGGAAATTAGCGAAAAAAAGGGGTAACATAAAGAAGGGTCATTGCAGCATATGTATAAACGAATTTCTCGAGAGAGTAGCCAAAGCCCCGCCCCGCCTGGCTGTAGTAAACAATTATTAATACTTTAAATAGTTTTACTATTTCCGAAACTCTCGATGACTGGAGTGTGTGTACAACGACTTTATAAGCATTATATCAGTTATTATCTAACTGTGCATCGTGGGAGCAAGACCGACAATGGATGGGGGTCTGCTGTATGTGTGTTTATGCAAGTGTGTACATGAAAGTTTTGCATGCTAACTGACATGAGCATACAGCATATGTAAAATATATTTCTCGGGAGGAGTCGCGCAGAGCTTCCCCTTTTTGTGTAACTTACACAGTAAATCTATTTTTGCATGTGTTGATGGGTCTGCTGTATATGTGTATGAAAGTGTGTACATAAATATTTATAATAATAATAATAATACTTTTTATATATTTCCGAAACTTGTGCTAAAGTATGTGTGTGTAATACTAATTTGCATGCTGACTGGTCGAGCGCACACCGTATTTAAACATATTATTATTTTCTCGTGGAATAGCTGTAATACTTGTGTCTTGGAAGTGCTCGCATATGTCAGTGTGCTAAGGTGTGCCTAGCGCTTTTGGCGTGTCCGACTGTAAGGTATTTTTTCAAATGATGACCCATTAACTTAATGCCTGCCGTATCTGGGAGATAATGATCTTTTAGGTCGCTCCATTAACTTAAATGTCTGTTGACTGTCCACGTTTCTGCAGCGTCGTGATGGGCGTCTCTGAAGAGTGTGGTGAATATCTTGTATGAAGGACTTAAATGATAATAGAATTTAGGAAGACTCTCAGGTAACCCTCCTGGCTTAGCATGCAAGAGCATGAAGTATATAACCTCGTAAGAAGTTTAACACGTCATCTTCGTCGGGCGTCTCGCAGAGCCTGGCTGTTGCAAAACTAATATTCATACTAGTTTATATATTATTTTTTTTATATTTCCGAAACTTACCTCGGACTTGGTGTAGCAAAAGGAAAAAATACTACTGCTTTAAATATATATATATATAATTTCCATCGGTCACGCCATGATGTAAATAAAAACCTAAATTAAATTATTTTTCCATGTTGCGAGTTGGGGCATTTGTATGAAACCAACATTTCTCTCTTGAGAGCGCTGGCCAGGGGTCTGCGTCTATAATGGAATACCTATCTGTGTGGTTTTCTCTGCAGATGGCAAGTGGGAGGACGATGCTGCATCACATATGTACATGACTTCTTTTGCGTACTGGCTGGGCGTACAGCACATTTTTTTTCTCGCACACACACCGCTTGGCTACCATTAATACTCATCCTAATTCTTTAAATATATATTTCCATCTACATGTCGGGAGAGTTTCGGTAAAAAACATTTAACGTATGTTCTCTCGACGGGGCGAGGACTATAACAGTATATGAACAATTACTATTGTTTAAACATACAAGTTTTTTTAATTACTACTTCTCCTAAATGGCCCAACCCTATATGTGTTTCGAAACGTAAATTTATCTAGGACTCTGGTCAGAGCCTTCGGCTATAACGGAATATAAAATATTATTTATACATGTTTTTTTTTAATACTTCTCGCATTGCTCAAGCCTATATGTGTGTTGTAGCATGTAGGATGGACTTAAATGATAATCGAATTTGGGAAGACACTGAGATAACCCTCCTAGCTTAGCATGCACGAGAGTAATCATCTAGTAGGAAGGATTAGTAGGAAGGACTTAAATGTTAATTGATTTTGGGATGACTTAACCCTTTCGAAATGATGGGAGTGTTATGAATTTGCCGAACGTGTCTTACACGATACCGCTGGGAAGCGAGACGTCTATCTACTACATCACCGCGGCACTTCGTCACCTGGGGCTATGTCATGGCCATTGGGAAGCGAGCCGTCTATCCGCTACATCACCGCAGCACCCCATCACCTGGGGCTATGTCATGGCTGCTGGGAAGCGAGTCATCTATCCACTATGTCACCATGGCAGCCCATCACGTGGGGCTATGTCAAGGCTGCTGGGAAGCGAATCATCTATCCGCTTCATCTCGGGGGCACCCCGTCGCCTGGGGCTATGTCATGACCGCTGGGAAGCGAAACGTCTATCCGTTGCGTCACTGCGGTGCCCCGCCACAATGAAATGCGAGAGCGTGAAGTTTATATCGCATTTGGGGAGACTCTGAGATAACCCTCCCAGCTTGGAATGTAAGAGCGTGGCATTTAACGTGCCCTCTATCCGTTGCTTCACTGTGGCTCCCCACCGCAATGGAATGCGAGAGTGTGAAGCTTATATTGCATTTGGGAAGACTCTCAGATAACACTCCCAGGTTGGAATGCAAGAGCGTGAAGTATGGTAGCGGCAGACTATGAGAAAACCCCTCATGAATCATCAATCCTTATTGTCTAAAAATGAGTCATTTAGCCAGTTTATGGAGTCATTAAAATTTTTTTATAAAAATAAAATTTCTGAAATTTTTTTTGTAAATTTGGGAAATGTTTAGGGAAAAAGGGAAATTTTGACTTTTTTTGGGGGTAAGGGATATTTCGAGGGAATACGAGAAAAACAGGTCATATAAGTGGAATGCAAGGGCATAATGTTGACATTTTCTTATCAAGGTTCGGTGGCTCCGGGGCTCCGTGCCATGGAGTTGTGTTAGAACCGCCATTTCCTAACTATTTCTCACAATGGCGAAAACAATTCTTACAGAATAATTTTCCCAGAAAAGAAAAAACAAAGCTGTAAAACATGAGAATATTTGTCTACTCACACACCATGCTTTTACACTACAGATAAATCTTTAAATTATCACTCTAAGACATCAGTCATAGTAGACTATGAAGCACAGGTGCAAAGCTCCGGGACTAGGGGTCGTGATCTCGAAACACGCTCAGATTAAGAAGTATTTAATAATCAAATTTGTATGGTACGGGAAACCATAAAAATATTGATTTGGTCCAACCAAATATTACACATTTGTGGCAACAAAATAAAAGAAAAAAATAGCTCTTAGCAATTAATTCGATGAAGTATTCACGGAGTACTCATAAACGGAATTTTTCCCTCTGAAGCAATAAGTGATTTTACTTTTATTCTAAGTTGAGCCGTTTCCACTTATTAAAATAGTTGGATGTGACTGTGAGTAAGTGACTTTCCAATTATTTAAATTTAGAGTGTAACTCATTAAACACGAAACCAGCGTTCGGCAAGTGCACCCCTGTAATAGGGGAAAAAGATTACTCTGCATGGTTCCAAGCGAACATAAAATAATTTGATGAACATTTGGCACAGCGAGAAGGCGGTAAGAGCCAAGTGGGAGAAGAGTAATTTGATATGACATACATTTTGCTGCTTATATGTGCTAAAGATGACGACTTATTTATTGTACTTTGTATAGCGATATATCAAAAGTTAAATTTGTTTGGAGTGTGTGTTGTAGTTTTATTTTGCTATTTAGAGCGAGAAACATATTATACAATTCTATTCAGTTCTTTTGTTTGATCAAAAATATGTCCTTTATGCAATTATAAATCTCGTTATGCCCGGGGCTGCTACTTTATCACGTTGGCCAAATATATGAAGTCAGTCCAATTACTTCTTGAGTAGGATGTAGTTGCGATAGCTTATTATCTGTTATGTAATGTCTCTTGCAATGTATTCTTTTTCCACTGAAACAATAAGCGTTGTCAATGGCTAACAGCACTGAATAAACAGCACAATTGCATAAATTACTATTGTACCTGTGAAATTATATCATTGAATGAAGACGCGCACGCATGTGTAACTAATTTTTTATGCTAGAAAAAAAAAACCCGTACTATAGGCGGCTCTGAAAACACACGCACACACAATGCCTCAACATCTCTTTTAGAACAATGCGCTTAAATGACGAGCTGTTTTTCAGCCAAGTAATAATAAATTATGGAAATTAAAGCCCGTAGTATATTGCAGTTTAGTTGCCTGCGTAAATTCTGCGTGTACAGGTTTTATTTTATTTTCTATTAAGAGAAAAAAATACCGATTTTTAAAATATGAAATAATATTTTATTTATATGTAAGATGTATGTTAGGTCAAACTCACGATTTCTCTTAAATGAGTGAGTGTTCTTTCCGGAAGAAAACGGGTTCGAACATGTTAAAAACAGCAATAGGTATTATTACTGATAACACTACGGGAATTTTTACTGATGTCTTTAGACGTAGAAACGCTTATAACTCACGTTTAACATGTATTTTTTAAATATATATTCAATGCACACCGGGATTTGAACCAGCTGCTTTATAGGGTGCACTCTGGCAAAATAGGCATTGGCTGTAACACTGTGAACAGTTTACATGGAGTTTGGGTAAGTAGAATTGAAACAACACTATCCCGTTAAGTATTCCTTTCTGACATCAGTATGCCCTGTTCTTAAAATAGTAAAATACAGGTATCTATAGCAACCGCTCTGATTTCTGAGAAATCGCTATCTTGAAGCTCAGAGAGGCGAGGAGTTTTATCACCCACGCTTTTCTTTCCTTATTCAATTCATATCAAAACTTCTCGTTAACAATTAAAATAGGAAAATTTATATCCATTGTGCGAGTTCTGCATAAGATTTAAATACATGTCGTTAAGGAGAATCCCTAGTAAAGAATATCAAACGCTTCCAGATCACATCCGACCATAAGGAAACATTGCTACGGCGGTGGAAAATAGCATAAACAACCTTCGCGCGTGTTCTGTTTCCACAGAATTTTAAGCTGTGACTATATGGTTTTAATGCAGCAGTCTGTTCGGAAAAGATACAGCATTGTCGCTACAGTTGAAAACGCTATTTTACAGAAAGATAAATATGGTAAACCTAGGACTACTTACAACATATATGTTTCAACAACCAAATTTATTAATGGAAAACAAAATGTCAACTATTATCTCTGTCCTGTAAAAATATATACATTGAAATGTTCCATAACAAAAAATAAATAACAAATTAAAATAGTCGCTAACTGCTGGCAATGAGACCCATGGACGCCCCTTGAAGGGCCCGCCTGCCTGTAACTGTTTTCCGCGTTTCAGGTCGAGAAGCGCAAAACGACAAGGGCGGCACTGTTGTGAGCATCAAGTGCGCAAGTCTTAGAACCAGCGCGCAGTGTTAGGCAGGTAGTGTTGAACGTCTCATCGACAGCGAGGTAATTAAGGACGGAGCAAGTTGCTCAGCGAAGCAGAAGCAAGGAAGGAACTGGACCATGGGTTGTAGTTAAGGAGTCATCCCAGCATTTACCTGGAGTGATTTCGGGAAACATGAAAAACCGAAATTAGAATAGCCGGACCGAGATTCGAACCCAGATCCCCCCGTGTGCACGTCAGGAAGTTCACTGCTGCGCCACCTCACTCGGTGACGTGCAGTGTTCTCGTGTGCATTACATGTTACCACTGTATTAAATTAAGGAACTTATTTTAGTTGGTATCGAATAAAATAACGCTTCTCATACTTCAATAACAGCATTATTGCAATATTTAATTTAAAATGTAATATTTCCTCCTGGGTTTAATCTTCAAGACTAACAGTGAACAGTCAGTAATCGTCATATTGAAAGTTACTTCAGTAATGCTCCAGAAGAGACGAAATAGGGCGCCGGTTCATGTCATGCAAACATACCCATTGATTGAGAGAGTGAGTGGAGAGATTTGGGTGGCTCTTAACATCGAGGTCTTGAGAGCCTATGAGGGTGAAGCGACGTGATTATGAAGCAGCACGGGGGGAAACTGGAGATCCCCGAGAAAACCTGCCGACCAGTGGCGTCGTCCAGCACTATTTTCACATGCGAAAATACGGAGTTGACCCAGCCGGGAATCGAATCCCGGTTTGCCTTGGTAGGAGGAGAGTAGTTTCACCACTCTACCACCGTGGCCCCACATATCCATTCATTGATTCGCCATGGGCAAGGTCGCCTTATTTCGTGATAAATAATTTTGGAAGTAATTCTGTGAAATTTCTGTAATACTATTAGCATGTTACATTTTTCTATGATAAGCCTATTCTATGGCTTGCGAGTTAAAGATGTAAGTAGTAGGGAAATGCTGAACCCAGCGCAGGGAAAAAGTCACTTAAATCGGAAGGTAACCCCCTAGGTAAATGACTTTTTGAAATTGATTTCGTCACTAAATGTAAATTGGTTTCGTCACTAAATGATTTTGATGGAAATGCCGATCCGAGCTGCGCAAAAATAATTAGCAACGATAATTTTTTTTCATTTAAAGAAATGAAAATGTGTAATAAACAAAACATAACATGGATCAGTTACTAAATGCATTAAACAGCACCTGCCATTTTTATGAAACTTTCCGACCTCACAATAGGACAGTCATACCCAAGGACGGTCCCAAAGTGGCACTGTCTAGAAATATTATCCAACTTTATTATCTTAGAAGAAAATATTGCAAAAGGTTTACGATCAACTCAATGACTCGCCAGGGACCTTTTTTTAATTATTATTACTGTCTTATTTTGACGCTAAAACTCCGTTTTTCGGAGAACTCCCACACCTCACCACTCGGCCGGCTTTTTTTTTTTTTAGTGGTGAGGTGAAGGAATTTTTTTTAAGTTCTAGTACCCCCTCTCAGATGGTATGGCGTCTGTTACCATCCAAGATTACCCAGCTATACATCTGATACAATAATGACTACTGTAGACAGTATTTATGCTGGGCTTTAAGGGGTATCATATAGTTGCATCTGCTACTCCTAGATCTGCTAGGAGTACGAGCATTTATTTTATTAGCTCAAATTTGGAACGACTCGGTTGATAAACATACAGTGTGGATGCGGGCGCCTTCCCACCCACACTGAAAATTTACCTGCTCAGCCCGGGATTTCAACCCACGAACCTTGCGTTAAGAGTTGGACGTCTTACCGCTGAGCTAAACTGCCAAGACACTAGGCGAGGTTTTTCATACAAGTTATATTTCTAGTCCCGCCGAATGAATCACGTCCAGAGTGTGTATACACTGACCTCGACTACATCCTGGTTCACATATTACATCACAGATCGCGAGCGCGGCAGTCGGAGATAGTGAGTCCCTCAATGTCCAGAGCGTGGATACATCGACCACATCCGGGTTCACATATTACGTCACAGATAGCGCGGCCGTTTGTAGATAGCGAGTCGGTAAGACGGAAAACCACCAAGAGAACTCGCGCGCGCTGTGTGATGAAGTCAGATGCACGATGCAATTGCATTTATCAACAAGCCTGACCTATATTCTTTAATTTTTATTAATATGAAACTTTAATGGTTTAAATAACCATTACAGTTATTATATGAGTACTTCCAACCTAAAAATACCTTTATATTTAGTATAAATATAAGTATCTACAGTCTCATCTCTAAGACCACAGTTCGTTCTGATGAATCAAAATGTATTAACTTACTTTGTCATCCTTAATTTCAACTATTATTTTTTTTACTTGAGTTGTTTGCACGGGAAAAAATAAGGGACAGGCAGGCTCGTAAAGGATAGTATCACCAAATCCAAATGTCGTCCATGGTTTAAATGTAGCAATTATGCTAGTTTCTCTGTGGTTATATTCATCATGTTTTAATATCATCCCATTAGCTATATTACAGTGTATATTTATTGTTCCAAAGGGAACAAATTTTGGGATTATATTTCCAAAATGGAACTCGTTTGATTTCAGGATTTTATTTTCTGTGAAACCCAAAAGTTCTCCTATCGAACCCCATTTTCCAAACTGTAAATCAAACACACATTTTACTTTCACCCTGTTTGTTGTCTTATCCAGCTCGAGGGATATGCTATTATTTTCTCCCCCACCCATTGGAACTACTTGAAATGCGGGAATATTCTTTATAGTTTTTACAAGATCTTTTAAACTATATTGGCCAACTGGAATTTCAACTGTTGTTTCCATACCAACCATGTTTTTAAAATAGAGTCTATTTTTCACAGGGGTAATGTTAGGCGTTAGGTATGCAGTACAGAACTGAACTAAACCCACTGAGTGCTCCTCTATCTCTAAAGGATAATGCAGTCTTTTCTTCAACACTGATTTGTTATTTGTTAGCTTGAATATTTTACTCATTTATTACAGCAACAAAAATCTATTAAATAAATGAATAATCCAAGAAACATTAAACAGGTAGACTGGGATATTAAAATAAGGATACCAGACAAAACTGTATTGACTAAACGTCATGGAGAATTATGCCTAATAATATTATATGATTGATAGTGGGCCCTAGTAATTGCGGAAAAACTACAGTTATGATTGATCATTTTATATATTCCCCAGGATGGTTGGACTTTGGTACTTTATATGTGTGTTCAAAAAGTCTGAACCAACTTAAATATATAGCTTTAAAGGCAGATACAGAGGTAGCAGCAAAATTAATGTCTGAACCAATAGCATACTTTCCCCTACAAATGAAGAAATGGTTACAGTGAATGAATGTTGTAATGACTCTGTTGTTGTTTTTGATGATGTCATACTTGAAAATCAGGACAAAGTAAGAGATTTCTTCACTCGCGGTAGACAAAAAGATATTGATTGTTTCTATTTAGCTCAGACATACTCAAAAGTGCCTAAACGGCTTATAAGAGACAATGCCAATTTTCTTTGCATATTCAGACCAGATGATACAAATCTTAAACATATTCGTAGCGATTTAGTTGGTGGCGATATCCCATTTGAGAAATTTAGGGAGACTTGTTCAAAATGTTTGGATAAGGAACATGGTTTTGTTACAATAGATACAACTCGTAAGTTGAATAATGGTAAGTTTCGTAATAAAATTAAAGACTTTTTAAACCCTTAGATTATTAGCGAATTTTTCTTTGCTTTTAATGGATAAATTTCCATAAAAAATTACAGACACCGCTCTTTTTTTAAATGTATTTAAATACCATAACTATTTCAAAAAACACAACAGTGCCTTCAGGTACACTGAAAGCTTCTGGAATTTTAAAAAATATCTTATCATCAAGCGCGACATCGAAAGGTTTATGTATGGTGATGTTTTAAGTTATGGTATAATTTGATAATTCCTTTATAATCCTCTGGTTTCATTATTATCTCAATTACTCTTCCACTGCTCATAAAAAGGTATTGTAGGTAAAAGGTATTACCTAGGTAAAAGGTATTACCTAGGTAAAATAATTTGTCCTTTGAACTGTATTTCCCGTCTAAACGAATAATGTCAATTCTGTTAGACTGATAGTACTCTAAATTTACCGCATAATTAGGAGCAATAGGATTACACACGTTTCTAAGCCTTTTGTTTTCAAAATCTATATTATTATCTTCATCCAAGTAGGTAAGAAAAGCTTTATCCAAGGATCATTTATTTCTTGTCAGTGTGGTTATAAAGTCACTGAACTGTGGGTGGGAAACAAAATCATTAATATCGATCTTCTCAGTAGTTGTATCACTATCCCGGAGTTCTTTAATTTGATCTTTAATCCAAGAGGTCATTAATGCATTTCCACATATATCCATAGTTCATTAAGAGTAAAATCATTTTTGGAAATTTAAAATTATGTGAAAAGTGATTTAGCACAATGACACACAAATGGCCACAAATTACTTGGTGGAAATTTTGAATTCTGCCATCGTTATGAATAATATTACCACCGAGATACGCAACCATTTCCTGGGGTAGTTCTCCACCAAATGAGTCGAAAAAATATTTTTTATTGGATTCTTTCCAGTAGCATACCCAGTGTCTTCCAGAGTTTTTTGAAACATCTAGGTTAACAATCCCACATTCCTTATCGAGTGGTGTGATAGGCAGCTTATCAATCATAAAGACACCTCGAAAATTTTTAATGTTTAATTTTTTAACTTTTATATCAATATCAATGTTAATGAGTGGAGTTACTTCTTTTTTTTTTTTTGCATTCTTCACTCCCTTGCCTTGTTTTTCCATGGCTAAATTATGTCTATTCTGTTCTTCCAATTCCTGGTCTCTCTTCTTAGCATTAACTACTGATGTAGCGATAGATGAGGCACCTCCTGCCAATGCCCTTAGAGCTCCCAATGCTGCAAAAATCAAAGGTAAAAATCCACCCTTGTGAGATGTCAAACCATTTCCAGNCCAATGCTGCAAAAATCAAAGGTAAAAATCCACCCTTGTGAGATGTCAAACCATTTCCAGCCTTCATTTACTTAGACATTTTCTTAAGTTGTGGAGTTGAGATAGTGATTGACATACTTTTACCTTCCTTCAATTTCTTGTTTTTGCGTTCCAGTTGGTCTTTCGTCAGGAAAGAATCAATATTCAAACCCTCCAGTTCCTTGCTAGAATCTTGAAATGCGATGTTTTTTACTTTCATTTATTATACCTAATATTTTTAAAATTTTATTTTACTTCCCCAGCCCAGCTTACGTTTTAATATGCATTGCAGATCCAGTAACACCAGCCCATAATCTCTCATTGAGATCAGCACCTGAGCTTAACAATCTTTTGAAGGCCTTCTTTTCCAGTTCCTTATCAGCAATGTGTCTTTCAGCTAGATCTTTATGGTGATTATAAGCTATATCATGTTCCATTGCAGCTTCATCTAATGGATTAACAGGTTTGTCACCTCTCTCAAGTCTCTCTTTTAGTCTGGTACCTGGGCCTAGGAATTTATAGCCTGGTGCATGCAACTCAAAAGGTAGAGAATTTATAATATTATTGAGTAACCCCTTCCCATNGACTGGTGCATGTAACTCAAAAGGTAGATTATTTATTATATCATTGAGTAATCCCTTTCCATAATGCTCCGACTCCCAGAATGAAGGGGGTATTGTGTTCAACATTCGTATCAGGTATGGTATACCTTTTGGATTATTCACAACAAAGTCACTAAACTTGCTGTTGAGCATATCCATTATTCNCTGTTGAGTATATCCATTATTCCGACATTCTCATTGTAAAAGTTATCATTTCCAGCATCTCTTCGCCATAAATAACGAGAAGCCTATCTATGAGCTACCTAACATCATCCATCCATATGTATTATTTGGGATAACCTGTATATGTCTTTATACCTGCAGTGTAGTCACTTTCTGATGCATCCTTACGAGTTAGCAATTTCAGCAAACCATCAGTTCCAATGTATGTTCAATCTTTTACAGTAAGTCGGTCCTTGTTGAATATTACTTCGCTATCGCCAATATACCTTTTACTTCCATCAGGCCTTAGTCCAAAAACATGGTCATCGCAGTTATTTAACAATTCAGTCACTTTCTCTCCAATAAATGTTGTTCTATAGTTAGTTAACGGTACAATATCGTTTTTCAAATGCTCCAACGCCTCAACGCCATCGTCATAGCGATCAACGCCATCGTCAATGGTGTCTGCTTTACCAAACAGATTCCTCTCAAATGAAGTTTCCGTAGGCGTTCGTGGGTAGTCCAAATTCTTTACAGCAAATGGAACAAGTTCCTTGATTAGGTTCTTATTCTCGTTTGTTACGTGCTCAACTTTTTGTCCCAAGTCCTTTATCGCATCTATCAAAGGTTGTTCCTGTCTTTTATTTTTATCATACTCGTCTTTATGTAGTTTCCGGAAGGCCTTAAACTTTTCAATTAGTTGTTTTCTTCTCTCAATATTCATTTTAGCTTGTTCTTCGGTAATCATTTATTATATGTATATATAAAATGAATATTGATAACTTAAATGTGTACTGTCTCAAGTGTAGGAAGCATACACTAAGTGATAAGGTTTCATATGAACTTAAAAATAATGCAAGAATTAAATGTGTTTGTGGATGTTGTGGTACCGATAAGTCAATGTTCACTGGTTGGAGTATAAAAGACGATATTGCAAATGAAATTCATAAACCAATGCGAAAAAATTTCCCCAGGAGGGCTGTTCTATCTTTCGGCATCGACGATCTCTGGCAGGCTGACTTGGTTGAGATGGACTCTGGATCATTAAAAGGTATACACAGTCTTAACANGCTGTTCTATCTTTCGGCATCTACGATCTCTGGCAGGCTGACTTGGTTGACATGGACTCTGGGTCATTAAAAGGTATACACAGTCTTAACAAGGGGTTTAAGTATATGCTGACTGTGATTGATGTTNCTTGATTAGGTTCTTATTCTCGTTTGTTACGTGCTGAACTTTTTGTCCCAAGTCCTTTATCGCATCTATCAAAGGTGGTTTCTGTCTTTTATTTTTATCATACTCGTCTTTAAGTAGTTTCCGCAAGGCCTTAAACTTTTCAATTAGTTGTTTTCTTCTCTCAATATCCATTTTAGCTTGTTCTTCGGTAATCATTTATTATATGTATATATATAATTAATATTGATAACTTAAATGTATACTGTGTCAAGTGTAGGAAGCATACACTAAGTGATAAGGTTTCATATGAACTTACAAATAATGCAAAAATTAAATGTGTTTGTGGATGTTGTGGTACCTATAAGTCAATGTTCACTGGTTGGAGTATAAAAGACGATATTGCAAATGAAATTCATAAACCAATGCGAAAAAATTTCCCCAGGAGGGCTGTTCTATCTTTCGGCATCTACGATCTCTGGCAGGCAGACTTGGTTGACATGGACTCTGGGTCATTAAAAGGTATACACAGACTTAACAAGGTGTTTAAGTATATGCTGACTGTGATTGATGTTTTTTCTAAGTATGCATGGAAAATACCTGTCAAAGATAAAACAGGTGAAATTGTTACTTTAGCATCTAAAACTATTTTAAATGGCCGCAGTCCTATGCATTTACAAACAGACGAAGGGAAAGAATTTTACAATAAATCATTTAAGATGTTAATGGTCAATAACAACATAACACACTATTCAACATACAGCGGAAAGAAAGCCAGTGTCGTAGAAAGATTTAATAGAACATTGAAGGAGAAAATGTGGAAAATATTTACTGTGCAGGGAAGATATAAATGGGTGGATATATTGCCTAAATTAATAAGTGAATACAACAACACTGTTCACAGCAAAATCAGGATGAAACATGCCAATGTAAGCGCTAAGAATGAAAGGTATATACTAATCAACATGTATGGTGGAGAAAGAAAAATGGCTAAAGCACGGTTTGCTATAGGAGATAAAGTCCGTATAAGTAAAAGTAAAGGCCTGTTTGAAAAGGGGTATACACCAAACTGGTCCACTGAAGTATTTAAGGTATGTGAAGTATTGTACACGCACCCCATAACATACAGAATAAAAGATTTGAAAAGTGAGACCATCAAGGGCATATTTTATGAACCAGAGATACTTAAGACCCAGTATGACCAAGACTACTTAGTAGAGAAAGTTTTACAAAGGAAAGGAAATAAGCTGCTTGTTAAACGGTTGGGTTTTGATAGTAGTCATAATTCTTGAGTTGATAAGGAAAGTGTAGTTGTTTTAAAAAAACAAAATTTTTTGTCTATATAATAAATGAGTATACAAAAAATTTAAAGCTATGAACGTCAGTCGTTTCCACCAAACGACCAGACAAAAAACAATTTAAATGAATACAACAAGCGCATTGAGTTTGATATTCCTGTTGGCGATGCATTTACACATCCGAATGAGGCTTATGTGTACCAACAGTATAAGCTAACTAAAAGAGATACAAATGCGGGTTATGAAAAAACTTCAACTATTGACCTTTGTGAGAATTTCTTCCCATTCCAGTTCTCAAGAGTAGAGATCTCTAAGCATGGCAATATAATTGAAAGTATTGACAATCCTGGCATCACTTCGACTATGATGCATGCATTGCTTAGCTCAGAATCGGAATCATCGTACTTGCAACTAGCAGGGGTAGAAAAAGGCAAATATTTTAAGGCAGATGGATATAATGAACTTGTCTATCCATTAAGATATTTGTTTGGGTTTATGAGGGATTGTAATGAAATATTCTGGAAAGGCGGGTACAAGATTACATTCATTCGAAATTCTCATGATGATGTTTCTATTTACAGAAGGCCTAAAACACAAGCAGGAGCTGCTGATATTATTCCAGATGCTGGTAAAATTGTTATTGAGAAAATGGAAATCCTGTGGCCAATTGTTGAATACGAGCCTAATTATGGAGACGATATTAAAGCAAAACTATACAAACAACACAAAATTCCCATCGGTTTCAATTATTGGCAATGTCTTGAAAAACCTGTACCTACTGGTGCAAACTCATTCCAGTTTGATATAAAGGATCAGTTCAACTCAATCCAATTCGATATGCCTGACTTTGTCATTGTTGGCTTTCAGCTAAACAGAAAAGAAAATGCTGATCAAGACAAACATGGTTCAATTTTTGACCATAGTCATGTTAAAAATATTTCTATTAAGAATGGAAGGAATGAAGTGTTCCCTAAAGAGAATTGGAACCTGGATATCGAGGATAAAATTTTCGATAAGATGTACATTGCCTACAATGATTTTAGAAATTCAAAGACTAAGCTAGATACTCCTTACCGTAACAATGAACTATATTATAACCCTGATGCTTTTGTTTCTAGGAGACCATTGTATATTATTGATTGTTCTTACAGAAAAACCTCTATTGTAAAGGATAGAACTAATCTGAAACTTACAGTTGATTTTAATAAGCCAATCGAAGCTACAACTATTTGCAATGTGGTGCTAATAAGCCAAAGAAACCTAATTTATGATGTTAAAAGTGAAAGAATCACTGAAGCTAACTAGTGCGCAAACATGTATGGTTATTAATTTTTAATGGGTCATTTCCCATTAAAAACTTTTATTTTAAAGATTCAATAATTAAAAACAAAATATTAATGAGATACATAAATACAGCGTCAGTCCATGCAGTCTGACAAACATTATGAAGGTGGTGATCGTATATATATTTCATAGTCTCACTCCTTTTCAATTTTGTAGTGCCCCCATGGTAGTGTATTAATACCATCTTTAAGAATAAATCTTTTGTCATCATCGGAACTTAATGCTTTTTTTCTCAACTCTATTGTAAACAGTTCATGTTTATTAGATCTTATGAGATTCATACTTTTGTACACCACTTCTTTTCCAAACAAGCACTTTTTGTAGTCATCAAAACTTATCTCATTCCTGACTACAGTATTTTTCACACCCTTTGCTCTTTTCTTTACATCACCTTCCACATTTAAGGCATACATTTTGGCTCTTAAACCAATAAATTCTTCCATTATTTTCCCATTACATTCATCTTTCATTTTGCCTATAATTTTCTTATTTATTTGAGGCATGTTATATCTATTATTTTTTGGATAATCACTTGTATCAAAATGGTCGATCATTTCTTTCATGTCACTGTAGAAGTCTGGTGTTTTTATACAATATATGTATGAGTCAGTATCTTGATAGCACAGTTCAATATTTCCCCCATACTTTGGTTTCATCACATTATAGTGAAAATCGTACATTAAGGTCTTCGACAAGTCAAGTATGCTCATTCCAACATAAATGGGCTTGTTAAAACACAGCTTTGTTTTATTCATGTGAACTGCGACCAATGAGTCAGTAAATATTGTTCTATCTTTAAAATTTGGTTTAGCCACTAATTTATCCACTTGCTTGCTGCTTGTGCACAACCGTATATCCACTCTGTTTCTAATGTTCTCCATTGTTTTGCCGAATACAGAGTTGTTCATTAGTTTATAGAAGTCTTTTTCAAAATCATTAGATGCCTTCGTTCGCATATTTGTGTTTAGATCAATATAGGACTTGAGCCAGTCTGATTGGTCAAACTCCAGAACTCTATGGATCTTCTTCAACTTCATTCCGAGGGACAGATATTGCTTAAGATTTACGTAGTGCAGTACATATCTTTCTTTGTCATATAGGGTAGTTAATAATTTAGGCATTTTCGAACCTTCAGGTATTCTGTTCTCTGGAGCCAGTGGTAGATCTTTGTGGAGGTCGTGTAGTTCATGCGGATACTCCAAATCAACTTCCAATATATAGCCTTTTGTGGCATCATCTCGAATTTTTGTCACATCTATTTTTGTATTTCTCCACTTAAAACCGCCGTAAGGTAAATACTGACTCATAGCCCATCCATATAAGTTATTGGCATCCAGGTATGCCAGATAAGAAGCTTCAACTGTGCCATCATAATCATTCATGTATTTATTATTTGCTTTGGCATACCTCTTGCAACATTGTGATATTCCACCACGAATGCCTTTTTCAATCATCAAAATCATGTTGTAATCCGTTAGTAGTTGTAATTCTGTTTTAGTATGTTTGAGCATTGCATCCCAAGCTAGCCCTGGTGCTGTGAAATACCATGCAGGATCTAGCTTATATGTCTTGAGACATACATCTCTAAAGTTTTCTATAATATCAGCCAATATCAATACATCTGTTTTGTTATACAACTGAGTATACTCTCCTAAGGATTTGATGTTGAAAGATTCCCACACCTTTATTGCAAACTCGTAGTCCTCATCTGAAATATCACATTTGTTGAGTTTGTTGTAAAATGCATTCTTATTAGGCAGTGTTGTCTCACTAAATTTTTCAGTACTATCCATGTAGTCATAGGGGTAAACACCTTTCCTAATAACAAGGTCTAGAAGTTCATTGGAAAAATGTTACTCATTTCCCGAAATTGACTTCTGGAAAGATTGCTAGAAAGCTTATCAATGCTGCTGGCCATACATTTTAATGAATCAATAAATATTATATTCACGCCCTCACATACATGTTTAGTGAAAGAAATATATTTTTCCTCATTGTTAGGAATTAGGTCACTTGTATTTTCATCGATGCCCAGCTCCTTTACAAATAAATGTGTGTCATATCCAGATAGATTGTGTATAAACACAGGAACAAAACATGGATTTCTATAGGATAAGTTACAATCTTTGTGTGCGGCTCCTCTAAATTTACCTGTAAGGTGGTCATGGTCTCTCACAGAGTCTCCATCCAAAGTCTTTTCACATATATGACAATGGGTGGCTGTATCATAACCAATTTGTTCTTTCTTGGTCAAGGGAATCATTGGCTTTTCATTTTTGTAGACATTTCCTATTGTCCTTGCTTCCTCCATTAACATCTTGACGAATACCCGAGATGCATCAGATCCTTCGTAAGTTACTGGTGCCTTATAGTATTCATGTTCATATTTGATATAGTAACTGAAAATAATAGGCTCGTGTTTTTGGTACAGCTTCGTGTAGGAGTCGTCGGGATTTGGTTGGCAAGTTAAAATGTTTGTTAACAAACACTCAAAATCGGCATATATCACAAAAGGGACTCTCAAAGAATGATTTTTGTACTTGAATCTTAGTATGTTATTTTCTTTATGTGGAAGTTCGACTCTAATTCCATCATGATCTCGGCAGTCTTCTTCGTGAGCATTTAGCTTGCTTTCAGAGTGGAAGTGTTGCAAGCATCTATCACATATGTATATTTTATGACTATGCCTTGTCACCTGTGATGCAATAAGTCTCGAAAGACTTTTTATCCAGCAGTAGTGGTCATTCTTTTCATCTTTGATGTAGAACAGATTAATATGCTTATCCACCTTATTTTTTGTTATTTTTAATGGATACATTATATATTATTTATTGTCCTAGTTTTCATNATGTAGAGCAGATTAATATGCTTATCCACCTTATTTTTTGTTATTTTTAATGGATAGATTATATATTCCTTATTGTACTTTTTTTCTTTTTCTTCATATGCATATACATTAATTGATAACCCGCTTCTTTTCTCAAAGGTTGGTATGCTATCCAATTTCATAGGAAATTCCAAACCCTTAAGTGCTTCGTCAAACTCATGTTCATGATCCAAATACTTGCTCACTCTTTGAGGATCCTTTTGTGCTGGATGTAATGCGGATATAATGGGNTTTTGTGCTGGATGTAATGCGGATAGAATGGACCATAAAAAACATTTTTGATAATTTTTCTTAACATTAATTGCTGCCAGCTTAGCTTTGATTTTTTCTAGAAGATCATCATAAGAGCTACCCTTAAATGGAGCATATTTATTTATTAGCACCTCTAGATTGAATATCCTACTGAACACCCACTGAGAGCCCTTTGCTTCAATAGCACCCATCTCAGCTATGATTTTTAATATGCTATCGGTATAATATTTTTCGNCCCTTAAATGGAGCATATTTATTTATTAGCACCTCTAGATTGAATATCCTACTGAACACCCACTGAGAGCCCTTTGCATCAATAGCACCCATCTCAGCTATGATTTTTAATATGCTATCGGTATAATATTTTTCTAGATCAGTTGATTTCAGTATAATTTCGTTCTTGGTTTTAAAAGAGTGTTCTACATATTGGATATTGTCAGCAGTTCCTCTTTTGTACTCAGCGAAAAACTTCAAGTTCACTTTGAAGTCCATTGATTTTAAATGTTTACTAATTATGCTGATGACAGTAACTTTTATATCGTTTAGGAAATGATTTGGGTCTTTGTAAGTATTCACATTATTTACAGCATAAGTCTTGATCCTACTTTTAAATGATTCTTCAATTTCTTCAACACTGGATCTGAGTGTGTTTTTGTGTACTTTGCTCCTCAAGTGACTTTTTATGAGAGATTGTTTGTAGTTATGTCCACAAGACTCACAATTAACTTGCTTATCTTTTCCTTTGTGTAATCTACTTCTCAGATGACTTTTTATTAGAGATGGTTTGTAGTAGTGGTTACAAGTTTCACACTTGACATGTGGTTGTTTCGGTTTCTCCTTCTTACTTTTCACAAAAACATCACGCTTAAATTTATATTCGTTCCAAACATTACCGGTTGCATTAGCCTTTTTCATTGCCATAGTCGTCATCGTATATTTAGTTATCAATTTATTTTCATTTGAATTCATATTCATTTATTATACATTTANTTCATTGCCATAGTCGTCATCGTATATTTAGTTATCAATTTATTTTCATTTGAATTCATATTCATTTATTATACATTTAATTTTTTTAAGCGCTCATAAACATAAAAAAAATTGCGTCAAATATTGTATTTAGATAAAGACGCAATTTTTTTTTGCACTCAGACATAAAAAACCCAACACAATTAGTGACGCATTTTTTTTTGCGCAGCTCGGATCGGCATTTCCATCAAAATCATTTAGTGACGAAATCAATTTTCATTTAGTGACGAAATAATTTTTCATTTAGTGATGAAGTCAATTTTCATTTAGTGACGAAATCATTTTTCATTTAGTGACGAAATCATTTTTCATTTAGTAACGAAATCAATTTCAAAAAGTCATTTACAGCCCTAGGGGTTAACCTTCCGATTTAAGTGACTTTTTCCCTGCCTTGGGTTCGGCATTTCCCTACTACTGATCTATTCGACCATTTATAAAAGTTCATACAGTGGAATACATATTTTTTTTTATTAATGGGAACATAGGGTCCTAAATCTGTGACAAGTGACATTATTCCGCAATTCTGTACCGTAATTCCGTGATAAACATAAAAATAAGAACATTTAACACCACTTTTATGATATTGTCATTGGTTGTATATTTATAATACACAAAGGAAAACTTTACACAAATTTAATGTTGCTTATTCACTTATTATAGTCAAAAGTAGGCTTTCTTCAAGTTAATTCCTATGCTTCTTCATCTTCACACTGATAACACATGTAGACATCGTCATCAAATGTCCTCACAATGATAGTGATACAATTGAAGACAAAAACAGCATTGAATCCACTTAGCACCCATGTTATTTTTTACATCGTATGATTATTATTATGTCCACAAACAGAACACAATAAATCACCGTCGCTGTCATCAATTGACATTGGTCTGGCACTGCACCTAGGCGTAGGCCTAAGCCTAGGCCTACATGATGAACCAAGGTCAGTGTCATTTGTAGTGGGAATGGCTTCAACTTGGAACACTGCTTCTTCTTGTATAGTTTTCTCCTCTCTTGAACTTTCCCACAGTGTGGACTGTTACCATGGCTACAAGCTGGAGCAGCATCAGAGTTTAATGTTGATGAAACTGTATGCACCTTGGCAGATTGTGACTTCCTCCGAGGAATGAGCACATTGGGTGACTCACAAGTAGGAATGGCTAAGAGAGGTCCATCCGAAATGTGTTCGCCTACGCCTTCGCCGTTACTTCTGTCGGAAACAAGAGCGGGATCTGTTACCTCAGGAGCGATGGCATTGCTGTTGAATGGGAATATCCCTGGTTTCCGAAAACCAGCTTTATTTATTTGCGGCGTAAAACTCTTTTTGTGTGTAGGATTGAATAACGAATGGAAGTCATACCGACTAAGCGACTTGCCTGGATTTCGTCTCGTACATTTCTCAAGTTCATTTCTCCAAGCTGATTTTAAGGAATCAAAGACACTTACATCCAGTGGTTGCAGTAGTTGTGTTGTGTGAAAGGGAAATGTGAGTATGATTATTTGATTATCTTCAGCCTCTGGTGATATGTGTGATGTATTAGAGTCAATGAGCAAAAGGGCGGGTCTAGGAAAAGGTAGAGAGAGAATGAAGATTTTCAACCATTGTAGGAAGAGTTCGCAGGTGATCCAGCCTTTGGGAGAAACTGCAACTGTGGCATCAACGTGAGCACCATCATTCAACGCGGGAATATTCTCAACACCTTTGAATATTACCAGAATAGAATCACTGTTACCTGGTGCATTAGCACTACACAACATGGTGGTTGTAGTGCCTCGCTCAGCATAGACACGTCTATAGATACATTTCTTTCCAACACTTGTCATTACGGTTGTGTCAGAAGTTACAAACTGAAGTCCGATTTCATCACAGTTCCAAATTCTCTGAGGAGAATCTAAAAGTTCGTGTTCAAGCAGCATTTTTTCTAGGAAGTCATAAAACTCCTCTATTAAAACAGTATTGGCAGACGATGCACGGTACCATGACAAGTTTTCATGTCGCCTGAGAGTTAAGTTGAATCTTTCACGAAACCTTCTGTACAATTTTTTTCCGGCAGCTTCTTTCTCTACATTAAACATATAAACCGACACATGTTTTTTTGCTAGGTCGTATGTTAATTTCCTAATTTGAAAAACAGTCAAACCGAAACCAAGTTCCCGTATACGTATGACGTACTTTGCCAGTTTGATTTCTATGCCAAATGTAAGCGCAAACGGTCTACCAACCTTCGCAGTTTCAAAATGAAAATCACTCCCCTTATCAAAATGTTGACATTCCCTCGTGGCGTTTTCTTTTAATGTCAACAATGGCTCTTTAAAGTGTTTGTTTGCTTTGTAGACTGTCCACTCTTCCTGAAAAACCTTTCTGGTGCCTAGTTCCAGTGCTGGATTATCGTAGTACTAAGGCTTACTTCCGATTGGGCCGCAAATTTTATTTTCATCCTTACCCGTTTTTCAGTGAGAAGAACCACTGAAATAAATAAACATTTTCGGGTTGTAGTCTAACAATAGTATTGTAACATAGCTACAACATAACTATTTTAATAAACTAAAAAAATTTATGAAACACAAGTAAGCTATACTTTATTTGGTATAATTCAGTTATTAATTTTTATTTGTTGACAGGACATATTTCATAGACATCATGTAGGCCCTACAGAGATCTATAGTGAACACTCTGTAGTTCAGGGATGATTAATAAAATATTTTGTGTAATTACCAACATGTTAACATGTTTCAGGAAAAGAATGGCCCTGGTTATGTCATTTTTAATGAAAAAAATTGGCACGCCATATGTTTGTTGTTTTTTCGGTGCCCTCGTGTTATGTGCACTTAACAAAAAAAATTTTCATGAAACGGTAAAGCCTATAAAGTTTTTGAAGCAGTTTACTAGTAAAAATTAACTAATAAAACGTACACTTACATATTTCAGTACGAAATTCTTTTAGTAGTAAGGTATTTGTATGTGTATTTACCTTTTTATTACAATTATTATGCTGCTCAAGAAAAGACACAAATAACATCGCAATACACTCACTTCTTTTAATAACTGTACACCATCTGAGAAAAAAATGCGCGAATGAATTTTCTTTACATCCCTTAGAAAGAGAACATCCGACGCGTTCTGTTGAGTTTTCACGCAACTATTTACTGAAGCCCACTAGGTCATGAGACGCCCAAATAAATATATCACGGCATAAGGAATGCCACGGAATTACGCTACCTTACCCTATATCTGACTGGCTACTGCATGTTGCGAAAGGTTCCATATTGGCTGAGCAACCGGATGGCGAATAGCTTACCAGGCGCCGATTGGCGAACGTGGTTCCGACATGTTGCTAGCCAGTGACGCCATTTTTCTGGCGTGTGCGACTGGAGTTCTATGTGTTCTAAAGTACTCTGTGACTCCAGCTTTTTAAGCGTCTCGAGCGCTCGGCGTTAACATTTTATCGTTACGGTTCTCAGCTCCTGCATAATGAGACGCTGATCTTCCGACAAAACACAGTATAAAAACGAGGCTTGGTGTTTCAATCGGATTAGCTACGGGATTTTCGGAGTCGGCCGTTAGCAAAGTTGGCGTCACACCAGTGGACAGTTACTGGGTTTCAACGCGCAGCTCGGACAAAAAGACAGAGAACATTCTTCCCTAGACAAATGGAATTCCTGTTGGGGGACGAGTGCTGATAAATTAAACGAGTTAGCACGCCCCTAGCGCGATCACAACACGCTTGTCCACATTAGTGCTGACGACTGGGTTTCCAAGACGGAAGAAAACAACTTGTAGAATGCAGTCCACAGGCGAGAAGGTGACGATAGGAAAACTTATCGAAGTTCTCCAGCAATTGTAAGTTACCATGCTTCCAGTTATGCGTAAATAACAAAATCACATAGACATACATAAAGATATTTTTTTTATATTATTTTGACATATTTTAAGAATAACAAAAAGCACGTTAATTATGATTGTGTGTTTAGCAAACGGACAACGCTTACTGTATTTTGAGAATATTAACGTTTAAAATCTTCAAGAAAATATAGCATTTTTTTTTTACATTTGTACATCTTTTTTGTTAAATGTAAATACGGATATGCAACCGTTTCGGCTACATCGCTTATATGTAACATTGTTGAAGGTAGCAATTCTCGGGCTCCAGGGCGCCGCCGAGCCTGGCTGGCTCTCAAGCACGGCGTCACATTCATAGACTAAAGTCGAGGTAGACTGCTTATTCAAGAAAGAGTACATTTTTTCCCGGGCTCTGAGCCTCAAGGCGGCGTTCTAAAACGATACTCCGAGAGTAGAGTAAAGTAACAGAGAGTAGTATCCACTAAGTAAAAGCAAAATTAAAAGTGGTTTCGGATCGAACATGATCTAAAAAACATTATGTGTGTACAAATATGTACTGATTAAGAAATCAATGTAAATTCCAAAAGATATTTGTCCCTTTCCCAAAATTATTTCTTTTTCAATATATTAGTTATATACATAAACAGCTTTACTTCCTATAAATTAATCATAACTATTACGTCTAAAAGTATAACCTTCATAAATGTTAACTTTTAAATAACAATACGAATTTTATTACTCGTCATTTGTATTTTTCCCTGGTGTGTCTGTAAACAGAATGTCCACATTTATTTTCAATTTGTTTCATTCAAATAAAAATTTCCGTCATTTTCAGTTTACCCTTCTATACTCGCTGAAGATGTGCGTGTAAAAGGTTTACTCTGGCAAGATGCTGAGAGTAATTACTATACAGTTTTAGGAAACTGCCAAGAGAAAGTAAAACATTTACTCAAAGTGTTTTGGGACAGCAAGAGATAAAAGTTTACTCGCTGAGTAACGTTTCTGAACGCCGCCCAGGAGGGCCGCAGACGCTTGGAGTTAGGAGTAAATAAAAAAAGGAAGGCCCCGAAATATTAATTTGTGACACGCCCCGAAATTTCTGTCGACGTCCCTGCAATTACGACCTAGACCAGTAAGACTGTTGTAGGTCAGTGAACTCACGTGTCATTAGCTGACATATCCGTTATTTATACGGAACTGCAGTGACGGAACTTACTGAAAATGAAGACACGATTTGTGTGCGTGAGTCAGTAATTGCTGCTTTCTCTCCTGTCCGTCGACGACAGTAAATAAGTATTTTTTTTTAATTCTGAACCAACAACTGGGAAATAAAAGGTATTTTTTAATTATTTTTCAGCTTTTTTTTAAGGGCCATGATATGTTTCGCTGAGTATGAATTTCTGAATTAATTTCGAAACAAAGCTGAATTTGAAGTGTTTCAGTTATTTTAATATGGGGTTTGTTTTATTGAGTATATGTTTGAATTAATAAAACCATCGCATATAGTAATAGTTGATACAATGTATAGATTTGTAACAAAAATTGTGTACTCTTTTTCGAATAATACAAAATCATACCGTATACAAAAAAAATATTTCTTTATTTAAAAATTTTTAGTATGTAAGACATTTTTAACATCGAGTTACAAGCACTCAATTATATCGCCAGTAAATCTAACCAATCGAAATAATTTAAGTATTTAAAATTATGTTCTTTAATTTACCTGTTTGAGAATTCTTGCATTGATAGACTTTTCCATAGCCGTAAAATTGGCCATGGCTACGTTCCTTATACGCGTTCGAACAGGTGATTCGCCAGATTTACGAGCGATATGTCAGTAACTTAGTACTTTAGTTATCCCGCCTGTAATCAGGGCTTCCCTACATCTCTAGCTGCGTAATCGCGCCACGGAAAAACCACAAAACGTTGCCTGGAATATTTATGCAACCCCACCCCAGACGATTCAGGTATGAGGGTCTGGCAAGCGGTAAGTTTTCCGCTGCTTGGATGCGCTATTCATGTAATTCCTTAAATCGAAAACTTGCGATTAGCCCAAAATGTGAAGTTAATGCGTGTCAGTTTTGGTTATAGTTAATCCATAGATTAGATTGAAATTAATCACGTCATATATATTCGCCCTTTATTTATTTATTCGGTATAGTAGCTACAGAGTTAGTTATATATAAAATGTTATGTAATTGATCCCTTGGAGCTTAGAACGTGTGGGAATCTTTGGCACATATGGAATCAAGATAATGTTTAGATGGCGGATTAACATATATGGACCAGGGCTAACATTGTGGGCAAGATTCGGTCATAAAATACACGGATGTTGCTGAGAGCAAAAGAAAGTAAAATGAGGTGAGAATGGAGCAGCGCTGCAATGCAAGGGTGGGGTAAACGGGAGATCCCCGAGAAAACCCGCCGACCAGCGGCATCGTCCGGCACGATTCTCACTTGGAAAATTCTGAGTGACCCGGCCAGTATTGAAGCCGGTTCGTCTTGGTGGGAGGCGAGCAGTCTAACCGCTCAGCCACCGTAGCTCCACTATAAAAATTGTCTTCTCTTCTCTCCATACTCAGAACAAATTAAAATCTTAAGAGTTCCTGAGAAATATTCGTAGCGACAGGAAGTAGTATGGCATAAGCATGGACATGACGTCAACCGTTAAGTGCTACTGGTAACATGACTAGCCTTTGGAGTATTTGTCAGATGCATGCTGCGTAAAGGGAGCACCGTAATGTTGCTGGTGTTGCGTTTGTGACACTAGTAATAAAGGTCTGTGGTCATCATTAACTGGTTACTTCAACAGCAATGTCGGTTAGTAACTAAGGAAAAACAGGCGTGTTATTTCAAGTGATATAAATTTAAAAAATGCAATGTGTGACCTCGTGCTTACCGAAATTAGTTTCTATTTTCTTTTACACGCTTCAGACTAAGAAGAGACATAACGCAATTGTATCATATACATATATATATATATATTTAACACATTATGACAGTGCTGCTTTATCAGCGCAAGCAAACCAGTGGTTAGGTTCACAGATGAGTCAGTTTTTACACGTAGCGGGAAAATAATGCAATGGCCAGAAGAAAAATCTAAGCAGAGATTTCAAAAGTGTTCACCTAACTGCGAAAACCCAGTGTATTTTTCTATGCCGTAGTGCGGCTGACACGCATTCGGTTGATCGTGAGTTTGAACCAGGCTGTAGAGGGGAACATTTCTTAAATTTGTATTGTGCTCATATTCCCAGAAATTTGCAGGTGCATTTCCTCAATTCGCGAGCTTTCCATTCCTTTTCCCTAATATTAAGATCATGATTAATCTGTGCGCATACAGGGAAATTATTACTGCAATCACATTATGCCCAGAGCCGGTTTATGCAAGTATCTGGGCGAAGGGAGTTTCGGTTTATGTTAAACGTTTTTATTTCTATTAAAAAGGGTGAATTTAATTTTCTGGCTTATTTAAAATACCAGATATAAAAAGAACCACACAGCTTCCCTATCTTCAGTGCAACTGTTATGGTATGTATAAAATAGTGAACAATCACACTGAAAATTACAGCAATAAAACAGTTTACAACTGGACATATAACAATAATCAGCACCTAAATACAGTCAGAATCGTTATTAAAATGTACATAACAATATCTAATGTCATATATTCAATATTAAATTATTAGTCTTTGATGAAATCATTCCTACATCCACACTGTCCCACTGATTTATCACAATCTCCTCTCTTCATTGCTGTCCTGGAAGCTCTCCGAGTAGGAATAGTAGGTAATCCGAAATTACCCTTATTGTCCATCGCAGTCGCATACACACGCACTCGCTCCACTGTGAGGTCTCCTCGTCGCTGTGAAGTCCGTTGTCCTCGTCCGCAGTATTGACACACTGCTCAGAAGTTCACAAAAGAATTTCTTTTCCGATGCCAAACGTGGCATGAAAGGCTAAGGCGATCCAGTCAACCCATAGAAGGTCCACATGTCGATAATTCCCGTGATGGAAAATATTTCGAGGACTTTCCATTTAAACAATGCTTGGGCGGTAGGCCATCTGTCTAAATATCACAAGCGTGCGAAGCTGTCAGAGGCATCTATCACCTCTCCACTTCCCAGAATTGCTTGACGTCCGGGAAGAGATGATCACCAGGCCTGGAAAAGGGTGCGGGAGAAGTGGCACTGCAGGCTGCTAGTAACACAAACATACTCCGATAACCCAAAAATCGAATTTTCTTATTATACGCGATAAACGTGGACGAGCAACCGCTCTCACATTCAACACAGCGGAGAATATTCCCGGATATTTTGTGAATTCGTTTCGCAAAAGGATAGACTTCGAAGGCTGTACACTCGAGATACACTCAAGTTATTTATTTGCTGTCTGTTGCCTCGGCGAAAAGCTTTGTTTTGTGGGGATCAATTTGCACATGACTGGGTTTTGCAATTTTTCCCTGTTTATTACCGCCACACATGTCATCGGCATCGGGAGTTGAGGAACTATATATAAGTAGATAGCTTAGTGCGTTTTCATTTGCATTTAACCGATGGGATCCGCGGGTCCATCTTAGGCTCTGGTGGGTGGGGATTATTCTGAGGGAGATTTTCATATATGAAATACAGTAATGTGAGGGATTTCTTGGGGTACAAAATTTCCCCTAATCCTTCTTCATCCCGACGCTGATCCACTCCCATATCATGAAATCCATTTGTCCTGTTTTCTGGAGTAAATGGAGTTTCCTTCAGGTAAGGCAGACGGATCCAATTGCCGCCAGTTTTATGTTAACCATGTAGGCTCTTCCTGAATGCAAAAGTAGTACGTCAACGTAGACGGTTGTGGGGGGAGTTCTCGCTTATGCATTTGGGCACTCCCAGTGTGTACACGTCACAAGGAGGTCCAACCACGCCTTCTACCGCACCCTTGGGACGCTGCGACCTACGCATCGGGCCTCATTCGAGCTACCGCGCCGGTTCCCCACCCCCTCAACCAAACAACTTCCTCTCGGGTATGCGTGGGCGGCGCGATTTACGATCCTTTATCCTGCAGCCTCCCACTCAGCGAGGTCTTCGCCGCGGAGAGATTATCGGAGCGGGCTGCCGTCGAACAATCGCGGGAGCGCCTCACCTCTTCCGCCGCCAAGCATCACGGCAGACGCCGAACAAAAGGAAATGGAACTCAGTAGAAGTGGTTTCTATTTGCAGGCAACTTTTGAACGGGGGTACCCACAGTGTTTGGCCAACACATTACCGTATATTTTTTGTAAAAATTTACTGTATTTTTTTTGTGGTGGACACAAATTAGATAATTTTATTGGTCGGTATTGAAAATTTTTTTCTGTTAATAACCTGTAGTAAATAAGTTATTAAAATTCATAAACGTAAAATATAAAAAAGGTTCACAATTACATGGCAACGAAATTTTTCATTTGCATTTTCTATCAAACTCATCCATCTTACTTCTCTCTTCCCGGCGGGATAAATCCGGGATTTTGTATGTGGGAAATATGACGAACTTTGCTTTCCGCCAGTGGCTTTTATTGGGATGTTCCCATTTGTCCTCCACATTATATTCCATCGCTGCCTGATCTTCACCCCACATCATTCCAATCGGCATTGAACACCCGTCGTGTTATGCGCCAGCCAAATATCCGATTCGATCATTATCTTTTTCCATTCATAGCGCTGAGCAGGTCTAGCGTCGGAGCAATTACCAACTCTGGGTAATTGTCATGTGGTGCACTGCATTCAGCTCCCTACCAGAAGCTCAACTGTCTCAGAACACAATGGATTGACAGTAGGAAAATGCCACCTACACAACTTGAATCAATGTCTAGACTATAAAGTATCGATAAAGAAGCACTGTTAACTGGAAAAATTGGTTTCGCGGTTTCCCACTTCACTCATCAGTGGCCAGCGTTGCAGTTACCTCTGAAACAGTTGTCTGGCTCTTAGATCCATAAGTTATTCAGAAGACCCACGTTTTTGTCGAAGGGACGAACTACAGACACCCAGTGTATCTCTGGTATCAGCGTTGTCTATGTGTTGCTGTTTACTGTTTCATTCTTTGACAGAAGGGGGATTCAAGCAAGATGTTGGGCCTACGGTGGCTGAGCGGTTAAACTGCTCGACTCCCACCATGGTAAACCGGGCCGGGTCACTCCCGAATTTTCGCCAGTCGGAATCGTGCTAGACGATGCCGCTGTTCAGCGGGTTTTCTCTGGTATCTCCCCCCCTTTTTTTCCCATTCCGGCGCTGCTCCATTCTCACACCATTTCACCCTCATCAGCTCTCAAGACCTCGTTGTTAAGAGCTGCCCAAATCTCGCAAGTCGACTCCACTGGCGAGGTGTTCCGTCTGTCCAAAAAGCACGCGATTTATTCCCCTTAGAGAGACATCTCCCTCCCTATGTGAAAGGGAATGAATTAGGTTCAGGAGACAAAAACCCATTGACACATACTTCGGACTGGTTTGCGACCAATTAATTT
>NQII01000466.1:821746-858062 GCA_002778355.1 Clitarchus hookeri | reverse complement strand
ATTCTAAAAAGACGAAGTATGACCAGGGTTTATGTGGCCATTTATGTGACTGCATGAATCCTATGGTACAGATTTTCCCTAATAATGACGCTATCTTACAAGATGACGATGACCCAATTCACACTTCTAGCTCTGTTCAGGCATTGTTTGAAGAACATGCGGACGAACTCTACCTTGGGCTGGCCAATCATACTACTTGAATTTTATCGGGCATCTGTGGTCTGTTTTGGAACAGAGAAACTGGTTTAAATGTCCCCATCATCGCTGATAGAGCTGAGTACTGCAATACATGAAGAATTGTACAAACATCCTGTGGAAATAATACCTACACTAGTTGTATGCACCAATTCATTGACGAATCGCAGCTATATGACAGGGTAAAGGTGGTGCAAATCCGTACTATTCACGTTCCTTCAGGTTTGTCCATTATCCTGATTATCTCTATATGGAATAATAATACTTTTTATTTCAGGTATAAAAATAATTTAAACTAACAATTTTTTTATGTATACATAATAAGTGTTTGTAATGCATTTTGATTCGTTGTTATTAAAACGACAGAAACAAAAATAATATACAAGAGTTTGGAAACAAACTAAACGTTTTTTAATGTTTCAATGAAGTAAACAAACAGCCACGTTCACAAACGTACACATTCCAAATTTAAAACATTTCCTTGACTCAGCCATTAGTAACATTCAAATTGTTTATTTCTCGGAAAATGATCTACAATAACAATTTCAATACATATTTTAAAAGGGAGTTTATTGCTACAAACAAAAACCAAGCTATTTACTGATAACTAATGAGTCTACTTTCCTCTACATAGGTGAAAATAAATTTTAGTAAATTTCTTGAATGCTTAGATGAAAAGTAGGCATTGGCGTCTCATTGACAGCAATATAATTAGAGATGAAATCAGACACAAGAGAAACATTACAAAGATAGTTAAAATACACAAGTTACATACCCGGGATTCGAATTCACGAAAACTCGTAAAATTAAACTAGCTTGCAATCAAATGTATTCCGCAGGTAGGAGTCGGAGCATCGACTTCGGATGTAATCAATCTAATGTTTTGAATGATGGGGTTCACTAACCTGAAATATTTACTTGATAATTATTTTGAAAATAAGTGTCCGAGCCACTAAAACACATAAGTTTTACATGGCCTACCGTAACGCTACTTGTGTGGAAAATGTTATGGAAATCGTTTGATTGGTCTCACAGATATGGCAAAAACCCTTATTTCCTAAAATGGTGCTATCTTACAAAATTGCTTAAAATGAGGCTTCGTACACCAAGTTTGTAATATGTAATAGATAGTGTCAGCATAAAGAGTTTCATTCAAATTGTTATATTGTTTAATATATATGCCAAACATTAAAAAATATTTTATGGCCGCAATGTTTAAAAAATTACCTGTCCCCATTTCAATCATGTAACTTTACTTTGCCTTCTGCAGGTTTGCAAAATTTTGTGAAGATTAGTCGAGTTGTTTCGCAAATATGACAAAATATTTAGTTTACTCACCTGACCCTACTTGTCAAAAAAAAAAATCCGGCAAAGTAGGATCTCTGTAACAATATCGGTTGATTGGCCCTTGAGAAATGGCATAAAATCTCTATTGATCATGTGAAGAACTTCATAAATGGAGATCATAAATCTTATATATTCGCTTATTCGATTATTGTCATAGATTAAACATACAAAATTGAATTTAAATCTGCTGCATAGTTTAGTAGATAAAGCACACTAAGTTAAAATGTTCGTATATCCACGATTCAGAAAATAAGATACTTACATTCTGAAAATATTACAATTAATATACCCTACAAAAGTACAACTTCTTCGCCAAATTTGAAAGAAATCGGTTTATTGTTTCCCGAGATACGGCATAAAAACGGTATTATTTCATATGGGTCTATCTTACAAAATGGCGGAGAAATGAGGCTTTGCATAGAAAATTTTTAAGGATAGAACTGATACTGTCAACATACAAAGTTAAGTTTAAATGTGTTTTGCAGTTCCGTAGGAAAAAAAATTCGGAGCTAAAATGTTTATATGGCCACCATCTTAAAAATTTGTATGTCTGACCCTCTTAAAAAATTACCAGCTTTTAAAGCATGCCACTGTGCTAATTGTTTGCCAAATTTGGTAGCAATCGGATTTTTTTTGGAGATCACATAATTACAATTGGTCAAGTGATACTATTTTACAAAATGGCGGGAAAACAGATCTTTTATACACCTTTGATTGTTGTAATATATAGAGCAATCTTACAAAGTTTCGTTTGGATTATTTATATGGTTTCGACGGTATAAGATACAAAACTAAAATAGATATGTGGCCGCAATTCATAAGTGTCTTACATAATTAAAACGTATTAGTTAACATAACATACCACAGTAATACTTATTTGTCGTATTTGGTGAGAATCGGAAAATTCTTTCCCGATATATGACAAAAAAAGCTGTATTTATTATTGTAACACTATCATACAAAATGGAGAAAAAATGAGGCTCCATGTAGACATATTTTATATTTATTATATATACTCCCAGCATACAAAGTTAAGTTCGAATTGATTACATGTTTTCGAAGATACATAGTACTATGCTATTATATCTAGATGGCAGCCCTCTTGAAAATAAGTGTATTACATACTTGAAACATATTTGTACATATCAATTGCTGTAGTACTACTTGATTGGCAAATTTGTTAGGAATATCTTAATTGTTTCCCGAGAAAAAACACAAAAACCAAATAAATTAATGTAACGCTAACTTACAATATGGCGGACAAAAGTTTTGTTTTTGGCTTATTTTCTGCTTGTAATAGATACTGTCAGCGTAGAAAATCTGGTTGAAATTAATCAAATTGTATGGTAGTTATACAAAATAATCCTTAAATATTTATGCAGCTGCCATATTGAAAAAAAGTGCTTAATAAATAACAATTACGCATAATTACCTGGTCTATTATAGTATGTATTACGTGCCAAATTTGGCGAAACTTGATTCGGTAGTTTTCGAGACATAATGTAAAAATTAATTTTTATATAAGGCGCTATATTTCAAAATGGTTGAAAAAAGTGGTTGTTGTTTATCTTATATGAAGCTTCTAATACTGTCCGTCAGTGTATAAAATTTGTTTTAATTGGCCCATTGGTATTGTAGTTATATCAAATATTCTTAAAATATTTGTTTGGCCTCCATTTTCAAAATAAGTACCTAATGATATTAACCTACTTATATTGACATGGCCTGTCATAGCATTACTTACTTGCTCAATTTGGAGGAAATTAGTTGTGTAGTTTTTGAGATATAACATAAAATCTTAATTTTTTCATGCGGCGCTATGTTACAAAATGGCGGGAAAAAAGTGGTTGTTGTTTGGTTTATATAATTATGAGTGTAGTAGATACTGTAAGCGTACAAAATTTCGATGAAATTGGTGAAGTGTTCTGGTAGTAATACCAAATAAGCCTAAAATATTTGTATGACCACCATTTTGTAAATAAGTGTCAAGTTAAGTTCAATTACCTATATTTACATGGCCTATTATAGTGTTACTTACGTGTCGAATTTGGCGAAAATAGGTTGAGTATTTTTCGAGATATAATCTAAAAGCTTTATTTTTTCATGTGACGCTATCTACCAAACGGATGACCAACAACAATAATTACATCTGAATTTAATATTTACAACTTGCGCTGTCCACATACAAAATTTGGTTAAAATCGGCCAAATGTGTTACGATATATGACATATCGCCGTAAATTTTAAAATGGCTGCCATTTTGAAAGTAAGTTTCCGGCGTTGTCAAAAACTACAAAAGTCAGGGGTCCTTATTTATTGTTATATATGTACCAAGTTTAGTGAAATTCGGTTAACATTTTCAAAAATTTTATGTATGGGGGGAGGAACACACACGCACTCACGCACGCACGCACACACACATACATACACACACTTATACACACATACAGGAAAGCGATTTCATAAGTCTTTCTTTCCTTCAGAAAGTTGGCTAATAAGAGCGTTAGATAATCAATACCAGTTTTAGAGTTTTAATGGTCTTCTATTTAAGCTGTGAAATGTTTATTTTATTTCATATTAATTTATGGGATGGAACGGAAAGTTATATATAAGCTGCTCACAGTAAAGGGAGAGCTTTTTTAAGGCCAGGCTTGTAAGTTCCTTTCAGTTTTATTAAATCATTATGGTAGTTCTTAATATAAAAATATTGCCATGTGTTTAATAAACACAGTGCACATATATTTTTTATAACGCTCGAAGTAAACGTCTGGGAGCACAAGGAAATAAGTTGTGATTTGTTTGCTATTATGCCTGGTAGGAGGGAAAGATGCTCACTTTCCTGTGAATAGCCTATATGAAGCAGTGTTCGAGAGCGAGAGGTGTGTATCTCTCACGACCAGTTTCCGTCCCTCTGCTATACCTCTCCAACCGATGGTCGTGACGGAGGGAGACGGGGGAAATGAAAACCGTTCTCGGAATCAATCTGGCAACAGCGCCAGACTGTCGCAGGAGGGAGGCGGGTGCCTCCCTCTCCTGGAAACATGTTGGAGCCTGCAGTGCGCCGTGTCGCGTTCAACATATTTCCAGAAGCCAGGAGCAAGGAAAACATGCAGTCAATTTGTTGCTAATTTCATCACTTTTAACAATTTAACACAATTGGAAACTATAGCACGCTTATCAACGCCCGTCAGTTTAAGTTAAGGCAAGGCTATTTAAAATCGTATACGATAGTGAGTCGTGGCATATTTCGAAGCCTACAGTAATTTCGCTGCAATGTTTGGCCAAGTTGAACTACATCTTGCAAAGGACTATACCACAGGTTCTTACCACGCAAATACTGTCAAATAGTATTATTCGATTTTCCTTATTCGTATTATCACCAAAAATTTCAAAAAATTGGTAATTTTATATTAATAGTACGAATATCGTAATTTCATTGAGCGTAAAATTTGATACAACCAGTAATACAAATCGATGCCCAAAACATCACAGGAAAATTTTTCCTAACAATCCCGCGTATCTAATTATTACGTTAGTGGCATTTCGAAGATAAATGAATATATTCTACTTTNTGGCATTTCGAAGATAAATTAATATATTCTACTTTTGTGTACTATAAGAAACAAGCAGCGAAGTGTTATTGCATATTGCATTGCTTCTGGGTCAAATATGAGTCACTTGTAAGTCTTCAGTAGTCCACTAGAGCNTTTGTGTACTATAAGAAACAAGCAGCGAAGTGTTATTGCATATTGCATTGCTTCTGGGTCAAATATGAGTCACTTGTCAGTCTTCAGTAGTCCACTAGAGCTATATATGCATAAACACCTAGTACTGAGAAGAATGGGAAATTGAAATCACTTGAAATAATAAAGTCAGTTGTTAACACAGTGCTAATATGAGTAATATTTTTGTTTTACACTGTAGATGCCCAGGAAACGTGTCAGGAAGACATCGAGAGGTGTAAGCGACATATCACGCTACAAGGATGCATACGTCGAAGTTAAAAGTGGGAGTTCTTTGAGACTAGTAGCAGAGATCTACAGAGTTAACCACGTCTCTCTGCTACGATACATACGAAAGAGAGATGCCATGAACGAAGGTGCCGAGGCAGAAAGATTAGTATGGGATATGTAGCTCATAACAAAGTTTTTAGGAAGATAAAGAACATCTATTCGCCAAATACCTCATCCGTTGTGCAGATATATACTTCGGTCTTTCTTCTAAAGAGGTAAGAAAGTTATAATTTGAACTCGCCGTTCAATACAAATTAAAGATACCTCCATTTAGAAGTTTTGTTTGATTAGATACTATTTTACTAGCTTCAGATTGTTTTTAAATACGACGTTAACTTGAAAATCTTAAGTTTTATAAAGAGATTAAAGAATATTGTTTGAAATGTTACTAAAATAGTGTCATATTAACCTTAAATCATGTAAAAGTACTCACTTGTGATTTATTAGTAATAAAACTGATTGAAATATGTTCATTGTGTATTATTTGTGTATGTTTAAAATGACCCCCATCACTGTTACAACCGTCCTTGGCATGGGGTCAGTTGTAACAGTTGGCACACGTTTTGTGAAACGTCTCCTGTCTGGCAACTACCGCATCTAGGCCTATCAGTTCAATATAAATTTGAAGACAAATGAGTACTCTTCTATGTCAAGCGACTTATTTGTTGTTTACAGCCAGAATGGCAATGCTACGAGCGATCAAAGCAAAATTGTTACAACCGTTCCCAGTTTCCCCTATGTATCAGAGAAATTATAATGCATTTTTGTCGTCAATTGAATGTTAGGGAGTCATTGCAAACTCTTTCTACGCGTTATATGTGTGATCAATACTCTTTTTAACCATTACTTAAAATTCAAATTTCTTGCAAGCAGATACTCATTTCGGCCAGCTAGTAAACCAGAAGATTTAACAAGTGTAAACCACAAACTATTTATGTGCAGCTTACACGCGCGTGCATGATTCAGTATCGTTATATAAAACATGGAATATTTAAAATACGTCTCTGGTTTCCTCTCTCGAAGGTGTACTGCTCATTACTTTGTCAGTCACACACAGCGCGAGCTTACACAGAATTTAGTTCAATGATATGGGTACACACTTAGTTCATGTTTGTTTTATTCCAAAATGTGTACTTACATTGGCACATTTCTTCTAGAGCTGTATAGATCTTCGTGTGGTAATAACCGCCAAAGCCGCACGAAAGCGGCTATTTCACTCATGCATATACTTCATCCCCAGAAAACATAGTCAATATCCCCACCATCTTCGGGTTCCCGTCATCTCGCATTACTCTCAAATTCATTATCGAGGAACATACATGATGCAGTAGCCAAATTTTCATGTTCAGCACATTTGCAAGTTCCTGCACGAGTACTTTTATACAGATATGCACACGTGGGAATATATAACACATAGGTATATGTACACATATGTGTCTAACAGCACACACGTCGTTATAGAGAAGAGAATAACTTTTCACATTCCAAGCGCAGATCTAGTCTCACTCATACATTCAGTCAATTTATGTATATTATATATAAACTCGCAAGATAAGGAATGTGAATGAATTCCGCGATTAAGTCTTGGCTTCGCCCCTTGTGCGGAAATTCTTCGTTTTAGCGTCATAATTTCGGATTCATGGTAACTACTGACAAAGTACGATTATAGCTAGTTTATATCTTACGAGTTGTTCAATATTTTTGTATGTAATCTTAATTGTCCGTTATCTGCTTGTTGTAAAATGTCCAGAATATGTACATTTAATTGATAAGTTCTCGACCATGGTAAAGATGAAGAGAGGTAGAAGTGCCCCTGCCAGCTGCAGGCGAATATTTCAAAACGGGTGCAGCCTTCTCGTAATGGATTTCTAAGCGGACACCGACAGGTGAGACCCTCCCGCGGTGTCCTTTGTTAATGGCGATGTCGCCAACAACAAAGGACCTTCCTCATTATAACAGTAATAAAATGCCGGCTGATTCCTTTACGAGAATAGCTCACCGGGGTTTCGCCATTCTTCCTAGAAGGTGAAGTCTCGTAACGCAGCCAATAAGATCGCCAGATGTGAAATATTACCTCATGTGGTCGTCGGGCAGAAATATGGATCGCAGCTACAGTCACACAAAGGCGTGGTCCTGATTCCACACGACAGAGAATCCACACACTACCCACTCCGCCACACAAAACCTATCCCGCACGAGACTGACTCTGCAAAGAGCTGTATTAGCACAGATCTGAATGCACACAAACACACAAGATTTACTCCTCCACCAGTCCCACGTCAATCCTTTTGTTTTCCGAACCCTTGGCCAAATAATACAATGCATTGTATGAAAGAAAACCACCAATTACAATCAGTATTCTTTCGCTTCCAAAAAAAAATGTACCACAATGCATACGTGTTGTCCATCAGTGTGAAATCAGGCCGTGGTTTTACTCCTGCGTGGAAACATCAGTGGTATTTTACATTCTATAAGTGTTTCTCCAGGTGTTAATGCGAGTAGAAGCGGCGAGCTCATTCTTATGCAAACCTCCCACTGTAGTGACGCGAAATTATTGGCAGTGACCTCCATTGTCGTGTGGAGGATTTCGGGCCTCGTTCGAATAACAATATGAAAATAACTGCAGTGGGTTTGAGTAACGCCATGTTCCCGATGTAGTCAAAAAACACATTTTACTGCGATGGCCAAGATCACGTTTATAAATACCTGACAAAGGGATGCATACTAATAAGTCAATTATTTTGAAAATTGTACATATGAATCTGCAAGAAGTTAATTAGAACATCCAGAGAACAGATAAGTAAGTACAAAATAATATTTTCTGCCAGCGTCGTCTTAATGATGTGTGCTGTAAATACCTTGTACAGTTTTCCTTTTAAATTGTTAATGTAGGAAAATAATAATAATATAGAATATGACTGTATTTGTTCTAAAAAATTAAATGAGATAAATTCGAAGGAAATTGAATATTTGCTTATAGAAAAATACAAGTTTGATGCTGTATTAAAACATTGCAAACTTATTGCCTGTCTCTTTATGGTGTGTTCTTTAAGATACCAAAGGAAAATTATCGTACGTATTTGGGTTTGTACGCTTGGTATCAAACNTTATGGTGTGTTCTTTAAGATACCAAAGGAAAATTATCGTACGTATTTGGGTTTGTACGCTTGGTATCAAACATCGTATGAGCATAGTTTTGAATGGGCATTGAGCGACGTTGGCAAGAGTTGTCGCCAGAATTTTTAAGAACCTTCAGAATGGAGTTTTATTTTACTTGTCTTTATGTTAATATTTTAAGAACATGTGTTTGTATTATAATTTTCGTCTTTGCGCTTGTCTGTTTGTGGAAGTTTTGGGGATAATTAAGTCTGAAGAAAGAGTTATTCTACAGACTGGTCGCTACAATAAATTTATTTCAATTTGTCAACGTTTTACAAAAAATATGCAATAAATCATATCTGATACTACGAGAAAACAATTTTGCCGCCTACGTAGACAGAATTTGTTCACTTTTTCAAAAAAAATCTATTTTAAGATTCTAGTTTTATTTGTTACATGGTGTTTGGGGCCCCCGGCCTGTTGGTTCGGAGTCGTGCATGTAGGTACTTAGTGTGGTAAACCAATTAAGTACCCGTGGCTGCTACATTGATAAGCAAAGGGAGTTAATTAAACAAACTCTCAGATTTACTTCGTTATCATCTTTGTCCCTTTTCCTTCATCAAACATCCTGACTTCTGGTCACCTGGCTCATGCCCGGTTGCGCCATTCAGGTTCAGCAATGATCTAGGATCAAATACCGGCTTGATCTTGGTTCAGCACATTTGGCTGTTGCACCATTGTATTCGGCACGCTAAACTAAGATCAATTTGAACCTCGCCTTGAACCGTGCATTTTGGTGGTTCATGAGGATGATCTCGGATCAAGTAAATATAGTGCTTTATTAAAAAATGTCAGAGTTGCATTGAAAAGCAAATTTTATTTAAAAATGGCATAAACATTCAAATATTCCGTATTTAAGATATGTTTGGCATATAAAAATACATCTTAAGTGTTAATAAAGTGAATAGAGAAAAATAAAAGTCTATTGATTATAGCTTATGTGAAGATAAAAGCACAGTTTAAAACATATATTTACTAAAAATCAAATTTGTAATATTTATATAGTATAAAAATGGATTTGGTTGTGTTTTACTGTTGTAAAATTTAAACTGAGACATTTTGCAAAGTCTTAAGATACAATGCACTTATTTAATTAAAGTTGGTATTTATGTTTTGTAACGATACAATGAAATTCATGCTTATCCTTCCGAGCAAACAAAACGGAAAACTGGGAAAGCCATTCAGAATATCAGAAAATGTCCTAATTTTCCGCTCGAACTAAAACTTACGTCAAATTTTGTGCTCGCGAAAGAGTAGCCGTAGCTAACAATTGTAGTTTGAAAATAGGAAAACAGATAGCGCTAAGTTCAATTATTTTTTTTGGGGATTCAAAACAACATTATAAACACTTGAATATCATTCAGTAAAATTCGTACAACAAATATTGTACTTAAAACAGATAAAACATCGCACCATCTAGTTCTGTGTACACTTCCTTCTTCAATAATATTTGTATTAAAAACAACGAAAAAAGTGTGTGCAAAGAGTTTCTAATCAAACAAAACAACTGAATCGGTAATTTTTGCAATGCATTCACCTATATTATATAGTAAAATATCCTAGTTTTAAGAGATTATGTCCACAGAAACTTATAAATTGTCTCCGAAATTTAAAATAAGCACTTGCATCATGACGTTACGAAATGAGAGCTAGTCACTAAATGAGAGCCAATCACAAACAGCATTTCATCTCAATCCTAGTTCCGAACCGAGATCAGGAGATCTACGATCGGCACTCTGCAGTTCACGTTGGTGCAACACTCGTGCACTTGAACTCGGATCCAACTGAACATCGTGTTTGAACCAAGATCGTAGGATCTTAGTTCAGGGCGGTTAACGGTGCAACCGGGAATCAGGCAAACAATAGTGTAATGTCCTTGGTACGGTTTGATATACATGATGAAACCACGAAAACAAACATTTAAATTAGATGGAAATAAGGATGTTTTGAAACCGCTTGACCTCATTCTTATGCACGGCTTTCGCTGTCTACGTAATTTAGCAACAGTTTAGAATATTGTAGAAAAATATTCGCCCTTTTTCCACTTCCCTTTGTCCCAAATTCGTTGCAGTAAGAAAACAAAACGTAATTTATGTAACTAATTAGCCTGCTTTCTAGACTTACGTTTAATTTTAAGAATATTTATAGATGTTGTTGGTGGCTCAGAGAAGAGGTTGGTGTTCTTCAGACTCAATGAATATGAGTTCTAAACTTAATGGTACAGTATGTTAAAAGACCAGCGGTATACGTTTTGGAAGACACTACAAAAATTGTAACAATAACCTTTACTTTCGCTTGCTAAGCACAGTAGAGCTAGTATTGTGGTTCCCCAAAAGCAGCCAATATTAATTTTTGCCACGGTATTTATCTTATATTGTGGCTTCCAGACGTATGTTTTATGTTATTATAAGATCATTCATTTCTGAGTAATCATTATTTTGAATATGTGTGTGATGATATTGTTATACACAGAATTATCTATATTTATAAATAATATACAGTTAAATATTTAATGCTTCTGGCATTGCTGTTAAAAGTTCCAATAACCACCACCTTTCCATACGTGTCTTAACGTTTTCCTCGTATATAAAATTAAGCCGNCCTCGTATATAAAATTGAGCCGACCAGTTGCGAAATTCTGTAAACATATTTTGAGACATTAAACTCATTACTTCAATATAATTCTTTACAATACCCATATTGAGGTAGAGTTATAAAATAGGAAAAAAAATGCCTCTATTCTAACTTGAACTGACTCCAAATTCTCACTACATAAGTGTTAGTGCGTGTGTATATTGCCATTATACAAACAAAACTGAGAGCATCCATCCATTTTACACAACCGCAGAAATTGTTACATCCACAGCTAAATTATAACTGCAGAATCATTACATTCCCAAAACATGGTATATGCGCATTGAAACAGATGTACAATCTGGCATATCGAGAACATGTTGCAGTGATGTTTCTTGTGTCTATTAAAATGTTGACAGGAAGCTGCCATTTTCATTATCTGGGGTGATTTTTATGAGTGAATATAGAAGTTAGCATTACTGCATGGCCATGGAAATTTACTACAGCTAAAATAACCAGCTGATATGTTACTGATTAATATTATGTGCAAAATAAATTGCTTTGTAGTTCAATTTTAGTTGAAGTGTTAAACAATGGAAAAAGATAATGAATATCACACTGAAACAATAAAGAGAATGGAAGGAAGGCGGTTTCAAACAAAAGTGAATAAAACTAAAACAAAAATTCAAAATGAATAAGGTAATGTTTAGAATGAATATAATTTAACTCATTGAGATAAAATAATTTTTCATAAATTTTATTGTAAAGCAGATTTAATGAGCAAAACACTTCAATTTTTTCATAGTAGGTATTTTTCTATGAAAAGCCCATAACAAAAACATTTGTTNAGCAAAACACTTCAATTTTTTCATAGTAGGTATTTTTCTATGAAAAGCCCATAACAAAAACATTTGTTTCACCTGGCATATAAATGATTGATTTCTTGTTGTATAAAGTTCGTTTGGTAAATAATTAGGTAAATAAGTTGAGTGACTGTAACCTGGAAGATTACCCTTTCTCGCATTATTTTAAACTTATCTGTGTATTATCTGTATGTATTTAAATTGGTTACCTTAAATTTTAAATATTTCTTTAATAAACTGTAAACATACATTCTGACTTACATAATTCTTCCAGAACATGATTATATTGTATTTGTTGTTGCCTGCTGCATTACTTTCAAAAACTACAGTTCTGTTGTTCATCGTTGTCTAACTTTCCGAAACTACAAAAGTTAATATACTTATTAACTTTTTGCATATGTGAAATTCAGTAGCTGTGATACATTTTTGTTGCAAAAAAAACGCGATTTATAATGCAAAATATTTATGAAAATCCCACAGAAGGTTTTTGACAATGATATGCAACCACCACGAAACAACTAGCTCTTTAAACCTAAAGCACAAAATATTACACTCGTTTTTTACTCCCTAAACATGCAGTTATCATTCACATTCTCAGTTATGCATCTGGGCGACTCAATTATACCTTCATGTGTGACACTAGATTTTTTCCTGGGAAATTAACACTAGTAAAATACTTGGTTGTTGATAACGAAAGTGAAGCATCAATTACCACGCTGAAAAAAGCTAACCGGAACGTTCGCAANAAATACTTGGTTGTTGATAACGAAAGTGAAGCATCAATTACCACGCTGAAAAAAGCTAACCGGAACGTTCGCAATTTTGAGTTTTTCTTTTTACTCATATCGTCCAAATGCGTACTGGTTTCCATTCTTAGAACTACGTAAACACAAAAATCGAGAAACTTGATGGCAAACAAGGTCAGAGAAACAACAATGACCTGCTTGACAGGCAGCTCTCTGACAGGCCATGGGGCCGCGGAGGTGTAGTGGTTAGACTACTTGCCTCCCACAATGACGAACCCGGTTCGATTCCCGGCGGGTCGCTCCCCGATTTTCTCATGTGTAAAATTTGAAACGCGTTATAATTAGTTACTTAAAACTCGTCATAATATTTTACCTCTTATTTATGTTTACTTCAAAACATATAAAATTTTTAAACGTAAGTATTTATTAGGCGCTNTCTTATTTATGTTTACTTCAAAACATATAAAATTTTTAAACGTAAGTATTTATTAGGCGCTTAATGGGAACACCTGGGAAGAGTTTGTACAATGTGAAGATACCCAGGGAAGTCCGTCTCTAATGACCTGGCTCTCAATGAGACTTTAAGCCCTAACCACCTACCTACCTACCTTCAGGCTGTTCACGGTAAACTGAGCACTTTTGAAAACTCTGCTTGAGATCTACTCGTATGCACATGGTGTATTCTTCCGCCAGATGTAAAATTAACATTGCCATGTTCCTCATCACTTTATTCATGCGTCGGCCAAGAAAAACTGCAAAATTATTAGAAACGTAAATGTTAAAAAAATTTTATCATTTTTAAAACTTGAATGCATTAGATAAAACCAAAATCAAATTTAATAATCTCAGTATTTTCATGTGTTTTCNTATCATTTTTAAAACTTGAATGCATTAGATAAAACCAAAATCAAATTTAATAATCTCAGTATTTTCATGTGTTTTCCTAACGCTTTAAATTCAACGAATATCCACGGAACTAACTTCCCTCCGTCGTTGACAACTTAACTGGGCGCATACCGGCCGGCGAGCCCGTTAATACATGTGCTGGTGATAGCAGTGACATTTTATAAAGGTTGATTTCAAAAGTGAATGAATAACCATGAACAGCCTGCACCAAAAGCCTTGTCCACACTGGTGAACCGAACACGTGACGTAACTGCAACACGTAACATGCTCGCCAATGTGGACGGGACTGCGAACGTCGTCGCGAACGAGATTTGGCTAACTGTTCACGACGGGCCTTGTTACACCCGGAGTCGGTAAACTACTAGCGCATCAAAGGGATGTTCGCGTCGCTGTTACGCGTAGTGCGGACGTGGAACAGGCAACGACTTGAACGTGACGCGTCCCCCTCCACGCCGAGCCGCAGTTCAGTAGAGACTGTGATGGCATCGTCGAAGCACGCAGTCAAGGCGGAAATGTCGACAAACCAGATTGGAATGAAGAGGAAGTGTTACAGTTGATAGAGTTGTACAGGGAAACACGATGTTTGTGGGGCCCTTACAATATCCTCAGGAGCGATCCATGGGATCACGATCAGATAGACCCGTAGAAGCTTGTAAAAAGAAACCGACGTCATTTTTGGCGGCAATGAGAAAGGATAAGGATGTAATTCATTACTTTGGAAAGAAATATATATAATAATGTAATTTTTCATTGAGATTCAGGAAAATTATACTGTAGATCTATATAAACACAAAACCCGTATTAAATTATATATATGATTTTTTGCAGAAATAAATATTTTGAAATATAAAAACAAAACCCCACTTTTTTTTAGAACTCAGTGTATGTTGGTTAAAGGCAATATAATATTAAAAACTCGAAGAAATTTGCCATAAATTTATTTGCAACATTCGTTTTTTTTTTTTTTTTTTTTTTTTTTTCACAGGGCGTGAAGAAGTTTACAAAAGATTCTGTTTTACTTTTGAAAGGACGAAATTTGTTTGGGAGAAGGAAAGAGAAGCGGCGATCATAGTAAATTCTGTAAACGCCCATTAAACTTATACATGATACTAAAAGGCTCTACAACTTAAACAAAAACCGACCATAAATAATGGCACCGTACAGTTCAGGTGCTTCAGAGTCAGTTCCTTCCTTTGGGTAAGGTTAGGAGTGATTGTCCTGCCATCCNTGGCACCGTACAGTTCAGGTGCTTCAGAGTCAGTTCCTTCCTTTGGGTAAGGTTAGGAGTGATTGTCCTGCCATCCGACTCTACTGACAAGATAGCCAATTCATTCCCTTTAGCCTTAGTAGGTGTAGTTGGTTTCCGGGAACTTGCCTACCAGGTAGTAACGAGCTTCAGTTAGATTCCTCCAGCCTCCAACTACCACGACGGAGCTGGCCGTCGCCATTCCCACTATCAAAACTGCCTGGTGGTGTTTGGCACGCCACGCGTCCACCGCATCAACCGCACTAGTGCAGCTGCAGCGCACCGCGAGTGCCGACATGAGTGCAGTGCGTGTGTGTGAAAGTGCAGAGCAGTACAGAGCGGTGCAGCGCAACCGCATGCCCCTCTGCGTGCGGGCGAGGGTGAATAATGGCAGACCCAGCGTACATAATTTGTAGGGCAATTTCAAAGCAAGTATTTGAAAGTAAAGAAAGACAGGCTAAGTCTGAGTTACTTAGTCCTGAGTGGCTTGGTCGAAGACGGACACGGCACCAGCAGCCAATGGCGGTGTAACGACAGCTGAGGAGTGTACATAGTATTGAAGTCTACCGTGTGCTCCGATTTTTACGCGAAAAGTCATTNCGGTGTAACGACAGCTGAGGAGTGTACATAGTATTGAAGTCTACCGTGTGCTCCGATTTTTACGCGAAAAGTCATTGGCCCTATGAATGTGTCACTTCTGCTGGCGAATACAAAGCCTACAGCTTGTTGGATGTGGTAACGAAACGAGTGTTGTTTCAGGTTAAATTACGGCACGCATCATAAAACTCATTAGGAAATCATGCGGGTGAGCAACAGCCATAACAAACAAAGTGCTCTTTCTGGCTCTAGAAACATTNTAAAACTCATTAGGAAATCATGCGGGTGAGCAACAGCCATAACAAACAAAGTGCTCTTTCTGGCTCTAGAAACATTCACTTCGTAAGCACGCGGAACACCGAAGAATCAATCCCAAACACGTTCTCGGCGACTCTTCGCGCCCGAAAGGTCATGTAGTTTAAAAGTATTTCTTTAGAACCTTTTCCACGTTTTCCAGCATACGCTTTTATGAGGTATTACGTCAAAGCAAAAACTTCATCTCCAACAATAAAGTAGGGGATAGATATTTGCCTATTTATCAAGCATTGCGGTTGAAGGAAACCTAGCGCATCTGCTTCTAACAGTTTACACAAACGTGTGTTCTTAAACATTCCACCGTCGGATATTCTATCCTGAAATGCAACNGATATTCTACCCTGAAATGCAAAATCAATAAAACTGAAGTTGTATTTAGCGCCTACTAACGGCATTAAGACAATACTATAACAACCTTTGTAGTTATAAAACTCGGATCATTGGTGCTTGAATCACAACGTGTCTCCCATGTAATGCGCCCAAAAGATGAACGTAGTTCCATATTTGTTCAAAATCTTGGGCAATTCGCAATCAATCTTCTTCTGATTTTGGTACCTGAAATGTAACAGGGGTATTAAAAATAGCTAGATATATAAACACATAAATTTCGAAATTGGCATTAAGATCAACAAATGATTGTGTTTTTTCAAATTTAAACGTTTGCAGCTAAGTTATTTTTGAACCGATCATCAAAAGTAAGGTGTCATTATATTGGTGACTATGTTATGATATTTTTCTTATTCTTGAAAACATTTCCAAAAACAAACCTTTTCCGTTTGCTTTTTACAGGTTGAAGTCGAACAGAGGTACAAGCTTGCAGTGCACAAGCACAAATGTTGAAGATACTCAAGAGTTGGCTGACAGTACGCCTAGACCCTTGCCTAAGAATAAGAGAGTAAGAGGAGAATAGTAGAAGATACAAGACTCCATATGCTTCCAAAGCCCAGACCTCCGATGAGTCGTCCCTGGTCTCTGATTTCGGAAAATTTTGTGAGGAAAATGTTAAGTACGTATGACCCACTTACTAAATCAAGTGTTGGACCTATGTATAAAATTACTGTAATTATTCTAGAAGCGGACAGGCGGATTGTGATGGCTAAACAGCCATTTCACATTATAGGACAGGGCGTAAGACAGCATTTTCAATTNAAGCGGACAGGCGGATTGTGATGGCTAAACAGCCATTTCACATTATAGGACAGGGCGTAAGACAGCATTTTCAATTTCCACAAAATGTTACAATGCACCGTCCAACTAAAATTACTGACCATCAAACTCAGGCAAACGGCAGTACATCCGCAAATGTCAATACACATTTGCCTACTCCAGGATCATCAACAGGACACCGCGGATTCCCTTGAGTCTCATCACCAGCCTATTCTGAAGATGACCTCTTATTGCTAAACCTTGTGCAAATAATTAGGTAAGATGCAGTTTAAATAATAAACAAAAATAAACAATAGTTTCTTAATAAATGCATGTGGATGCGGTTTTTTGTCCTTTAGTCATTGCCTGTAAGTTTAGTGACATACTAATTTCGCGTTCATAAAGATGCATAGGTTTACAGTGAAATGCCTGGTATAGGAACTACAGAACATTTTATAAATGGCTAACGGAAATTTTGTTTAAGGTACGACCACTCTACAGATGAATACCTCCACATACACACCGACAGCTCATTCATAATTGCTGGTATTGATTTACTCCTAGTGGAGGAAATAAAACCAGGCTAGTAAACGTTAAATTTATATTTTCGCAATTTGTGTCTTAGCAATGCATTTGATCAAAACATGTGTAAGAACTAACCCTTACAGTGGCAGCCACCCTTTCGACGATTGTTATAGCGTTTCTTAAATATGTATCACTTTTCATAACTTTAGAATGCTCCAGGTTGACAATCACTTCAAAATCTGACGACACTCTTGTGAAGTTATTATACTGCCCAGAAATTTCTTAAAACCCAAGTTCGCCAACAACGAAGCNAAATCTGACGACACTCTTGTGAAGTTATTATACTGCCCAGAAATTTCTTAAAACCCAAGTTCGCCAACAACGAAGCGCCTAATCTTGTCTTTTGATGACTATTGAGCTGCCACCGCCATCTTTTCTTCCTTTTCGGCTCTTTAAGCACGTTGAGGTGTATACTGCTGCAGCTACCTCGACCTCCATCACTGAGAGACTGGTGTTTCGGCGAACAATAGGATAATTTATATTTTCGTGACGCACAGCGCTCACGACGCGGCCAAGCGGTCAGAAAAATTTGCAGTGGACGCCGCCGCGAACATGTTCGGTGTTATGTTACAGTGTTCGGTGTTATGTTACAGTGTTCAGTATTATGTTAAAGTGTTCGGTGTTATGTAAAAGTATTCGGTGTTATGTTACAGTGTTCGATGTTATGTTACAGTGTTCGATGTTATTTTACAGGTTACAGTGTTCGGTTCGCCAGTGNATTATGTTACAGTGTTCGATGTTATGTTACAGTGTTCGATGTTATTTTACAGGTTACAGTGTTCGGTTCGCCAGTGTGGACAAGACTTTAGGGAAGCGTCGTCATTTTTGTAAATTTTACGCGAAAGAGGCATACTAGAGGGTCGTGCGTAAAGAATATTTCTGTGTGTCGGGTTTTTCCAGATCATATATTGTCACGTTATACTCTCTTCAGTTCGCGCATCACGGTTGCCAGTTCACTTCGTGTCGTGTACGTCGGAGTTCTGTCGGACACACAGGGGGTTTTTCGTGTACGTGTTGGGTTTCCCAGCGCTTTCCTTGTATGCTTCGTTTTGTTACGCCTAGCTGCCAAGAGGGCGCCAAGCTGACAGGTTTAATGGAGGGAGGCTTTAACAACCCGTTCCACGTGCTGGTCCGGCTTTTGTACCTCAAATGTTGAATGCTCGTGTTTTGGAACAGTCAAGTATCGGGAAAGGCAGGTTCATTGGTTAAGAGACACTACGCCAGATAAAAAAAATTTGCTTGGTCTCATGAGAAAAAAATCAATTCTTTTTTTGTGTTACTTCGGAAATAGAGAAGCAGTTTGTTAGATTACCATTAGTTTTAAGTTAATAAAACACTAATTCATCTATTTTCGTAACCATAGGCTTTCAGGACACTTTTTCAGCTACCAACGTTGAGTAGCATCAGGTTAACCTCTACGCGTGATATCCAAAGTTGAAAAACAATAAGTTAATCATGATTTCGTGATTTAACTAGATATGGGCTGTTCACAGCTAATTTTGTACTTGTTATATCAACCCTTGGAAAAATCACTGCCTCTACCTGCATATGTTTTAACGGGCACGCATTTGCATGCATGAGTCCAGTGAAGTCGGAAACGGAAGAGAGAACGTTAGGTCCATGTTTTGAAGTTGAATAAAAAAAGTTAAGCAAAATTTTGAGTATAATAAAGTAATTTCGTTTATTTTCTGTACTTGTTGCCTATAAGTATTTTTTTTTTAATTATTTACTTGTCTAATAATTGTGGAGTTTACCTTGGGCGGCACATGAAAAACGTAATGATGCTCATGGTAATGTTTGTTCTAATATTATGGAGACATACAGACTGTGCTTTGAAAAGTGCTCAGTTTACCGTGAAAAGCCTATACGTCACAGAAATCTTAGTATATACATGAAGGGCCACAGGGGCATGACATTTCTCCATCAGATTCAAAAAGGTTAAAAAAAAAATCGTTCGCGGAAGCAAAAAAGTGTGTTTAGGCAGAACGATAGAAGAGTTTTGCTGGTAAGTAGTGTTGCGTGGAGACAGGGGATTAGCAGGTGAGCGGTTTATGAAGACGTCAACTTCATGGAGCAAGGCACGGCTAAGGGAAAGGAGGAAACGCCGTGGTTCCAAAAAGAGGCGGGTACCGCCGTGAAATACAACAAGCAGTTTGCAGCCGCCTCGCGTGATGGGAGCCAATCACGCGGGCCTTCGAGGCTCACCACCCTACAGCCACTGCCACCCCGTGTGCTAGCGTGACCCCCAAGTCGTCGCGAAGAGCTGGTCTGATGACGACGTGGTGAGGGGTGGGATGGAGGTGTAAATTCCAACCCCCACTCCACAGCCCTATTTTCTCTCTCTCCCCCTCCCTCCTTCGAACGACAGGCGCCTCCACGCTGCGAGTCATTCATGATGGAGATTGATGGCGTTTCGCCGCCGACCAAGGTTTTTTTTCACCCCACCTCTACTTACCAGACACGGCAAGTCGCCACGCATGGAAAATACCGTCCAGGTCGGCCGACATTTACAACGATCCTTATTCCGAAAATTACGTCTTGTACTTCGCCTGGTGTTACGATGGAATTACGCGGTGCAACTGCCGTCCGATTCTCTTTGCGATAACTTTCATTAGTCCCGTGTAATTTCTTCTACAATCGTCGCACGAAATCAGATGCTTTGTAAAAAAAAATCGCTCAGCTACCCAGTGTTCAGTTTACTTCCTAAGAGCGAAAGTTATTTCTCGTGGCACAGAAATACATACTTGAGTTCATCTTTCCTACTTTTGTATTTAAAAAACGTTATTTTGAGTATCGTCACAACGAACTGCAACAACCTTCTTCGGACTGCCAGTGTCTGTGCGTGAGAAACTTGTAAAAGCAAATGCGTGCAACTGTTCCACTATTACATAGCTACTATTATACTCATAAGTTNTGTGCGTGAGAAACTTGTAAAAGCAAATGCGTGCAACTGTTCCACTATTACATAGCTACTATTATACTCATAAGTTAATAAATGTAGTTCAACTCCTTACAATAGAAATAATGTTCGAAGGACTGCTGATAGCACGTGGTATTAGGATCTCAACTTAATAACAACGTAAATGATTAAGGTAAGGCCTGCAAACTCTTACAACCTCAAAACTATTCCCTAAAGTAATGTGCAATATTAGCAATCACGCGTCAATACAGCTTGTTTGCAATGATGCTATGCTTTTGTTTTGAGAATTGATATACTTGGAAACGTTGCGTTGAGGAAATGTCTTCTAGTGTTCTACAAGCAAGATGTTTCTATAATGGTACAAACATTTTCATCTGCAGTGTGAAATTAACAGAACTAATGTTACGCCAAACCTAAACAACTTATAAATATTTTCCCGCTCTAGAAAAATCTCCGGAATGACCCGTAATTGAAAAAGGTACTTCGGTCTAACAATCGACCTTCGTAGATTCTGTCGTTTATAAATTCGTTTATATACTAAATACTAAAAACAATCATGCTGTTTTAACTCAAAATTAGCGTTTACTAATTTATACAATTAAAATTCATATTTTCCTAATAGGTGCATTCTTCAGTAGAGTTACTTATGTTCGAATTTTAAAAATTCAATTTGAAAATCTGCACCATTCCACTCAGTAAAGTACGATACACTTTGTGAGTTGTATGTTACTTAAACCTGACTGTAGCATGCAGGTAGAGACAAGGAAGTAAATCTTCTTTGTGTTCTCCAGATTTTGCGTTACGTTACTCCGTTACGTTTTATCGCGAAACCAAGCCGCTCTGTTCTTCATCGTGCTTTATGGAGACAGAAATAGAACAAGTTGCCGTACCATATGCTGGCTGTACACTATAAAAACATAAATTTGACCTGAAAACTTTGTTAGATGATATCTCGTAGACAAAAGGGTGTGAAACAGTTTAACGAATTATGGCACATCCCATTTCCTAAGTAATCTTAGCTGAAATATTCGTATATTTACAATTAACCTGAAAGCGATGCGAAATGACAACATGTCTACTTCGCGTTCTGAAACGAATGCACATTTGCACAAAGCAAATCAAAACCCTTAACAAACTCCGTAGAAAGGATATCTACCATTATATGTTCAAAAATATATAGTCGCTAAAGAAACATTGGAGAATGTTTGACCTTGACAGTTACCATATTACTGTTACAACAATTTCACTGTGGAGGAACAACCCTCTTTGCGTCGTTTGCAAGATAATAAGATAATACAATAGTTGAATGCTGCTATATAATCCAAGTAGTTATTCAAATATTTTCTCTACACATACGCTCATTGTTGCTCCGTTACTACATTATCTTAATCAATTAACTTATGAGTTTTATTTTCCAAGCTAGTTAAGTCGTTTCAAATAGAATCAGTTGACATTTGAAAACCAAAATACATTTAAAGGAAGTAAAAATGTGTGAGGTAAAACATATTTGCAGAATGTTGCGATGTCACTAATGGTCGTGTCGCTCAGCCCACAACCCAGCATTAGTGATATTACATGTTAATTATTGTAATGTCTATTATCTATGTGGATTATACGTCGGTTAGCTCGAACAGTCAATAACTAGATAGTAGTTTGATTGTCCCGTATTGCCTAGTACTAACAATCCCACGCAACACTAGGGGCCGCAGTGGTGTACCGGGTTCGGTTCCCGGCGGGGTGGGCCCCAACAATTTCTCACGTGGGAAATTGTGCCGGACGGGTTCCGCTGGTTGGCGGGTTTTCTCGGGGATCTCCCGTTACCCCCTGCCTAGCATTTTAGATTTGCTGCATACTCATATCTCGTTTCACTCTCTTATATACATATATATAAAGACACACACACAAATTCCAAAGATGTAACGTTTTTTTTTAAGTTGTTTTTTTGTACTATTGTGACCATGTGAGTTATTTTTAATGTTTGCCGTTACATATGCTTACATTAAATTACTTTTTGTGCAACAATACGTAGTCTTTTCATGAACGGACATATACGGCTTGATGTTGTTACTCGGGTGTCCGCCATCTTGTATGTCGCAGTTCCGTGGGTATGGCAGAAATTTAGAACACTTTATATTACTGTTTCGGACATGCCCAAACCTCGATGTTAAAAGCCGCTCAAATTTCTCCCCCCCCCCTTTTTTCCCTCCCACACCACGCAAAACGACCGGTTATGCTTGGTCATAAACCCCTTAACTGAGATAAATGTTCAATTCCTGCAGCCGCGGTCCGTGGTCAACACTCTCTCCTCGACGGTGTACCGCGCCGTACACAGTTTCGTCACGACAAATATTTAATCGACTTAACACCGGCCGTAATCGCAGCACCTCTCTCACTTTTCGTAGACGCCTGGACCTTAGTCCACCATGACTTTGGCGTAAGTCCTTCCCACGCTGCCGGCCAAACACCTCTAACTGCCGCTTTGGCGTGGGATAATCGCCTCACCCTCCGTAGGAAGAGGGCGATGTTCCTCTCCACATGTTACGTAGTTGTTCTGTCCCGGTAATGTTGTGTGACCCTGCCAATACTCATTACGAATTTCTTGTCGTTCAGTTGCATCTACAACAAACGCGCTCACTGTTGCATTNTGTGACCCTGCCAATACTCATTACGAATTTCTTGTCGTTCAGTTGCATCTACAACAAACGCGCTCACTGTTGCATTTAACACTGATTTCACTTATACAGCATATTTCTAAAACATGGGGACAAACTTCGGCAGAGTATTCTTGACGAACATATAAGACTAACATGTAAGTACTACTTTTCTCGTCAAGTGATTATTAAGGGAGCTGTGTGCCCCTGAAAAATTATCAGTTAAATTGCCCTACTCTGTACTGTGGTTTGCCTAACTGGTATGCAACACACGTTCTGTTTTGAATGTTCAACATGAATTATCTCACAAACGGTTCACCTGACAGTGTTCCGACAAGAAAACCTTTTTTTGTTAATTTCGTCGTGTTGATTGACAGTTAGTCCTAAAAAATGAAATTGCTTAGAGAGTAGTGTTACAAAGTTCATGCAACCACAGGGTGCCAACAGCCATTTCCAAAAGGAAGGTGCATGATGTTTCCGACCACGTTTTTAGAGAGGTGTATGATCTCCTTTATACAAAACACCATTCACTGATTTGTAGCTCAATCGCAAGTGATTTCTGATATTTTCGACTAAACACATTTTAAAACTCAAATTTTGGGGGCGCATGTCTTCTTCAATAATTGTTTTAGGGGATAACTTGTAGATACATTTTCGTATTATATTTTCTGCCTAACTTTATCCCCATGTTTTAGAAACACGTGGTCTAGTAAAATAGGTATTCACGTTGCATTTCTTTAGTTCTTATATGTAAAACAAAATCCTCCCCCAGGCTGATGGCCTGGAGCAAGAGGAGGAATGCAGGAGTGAGTTTCTTCCTCGCTGTCTGTATCGCAGGCGTACCGGGAATGGCTCGCCACACCATCCATATTCACCAGTTATTTGGTACACGACAGAATCTTATAATGAATACACTTAATACAACGTGAAAAGTAATGCTATGTTATGGCGTACGGCGAAATCACGATAGAAATGGTACCCAAAAACGAACACTTAAAAAACATCATCAATTCATGTTCCTACCATACATAAGACATGCCTAATAGAGTGTAGGGTCATCGCAATGTATTAGGGCTGCTTAAATTTTGAAAAGTTAAGGTCCCATAAAACTCTTTAATATTTCCGCGATACCGTATATTTGAATGTAATATAGTTATANTTTTTGAAAAGTTAAGGTCCCATAAAACTCTTTAATATTTCCGCGATACCGTATATTTGAATGTAATATAGTTATAATCTTCTGCGACTGGTTTAGAATTATTTACACTTCGTGTGTTACGCATTTTCTCAAACATGGGTAGCGGCCAATCAGTATATTTAAAATAAATATTTGAAAACCTTCCTTTCTCGTTGGCTGCCTCCACATAATTTAACGTGTACACTGGCTTTGCTGGAAAAATTTTTAAGTCATGTAAATTATGAAGAACTGAAATAATCGCATTACCCGAAAGATGAATACATGACAAATAATACAATATATTTCATGTTTAACTCCAACATCACTTGTTCCTATTTACAGAACAGTAAACTCTAGTTTTTTTCCTACTTTTACAAAAAAATTCTTGGGTAACCAGTTGCCAAGGAAATGCTTCGTATATTACAAATAATTTTATCGTAAACTCTGAAAAAAATATGTAATATTACAAATAATAGGCTTGTATTACAACAAAAATGGCGCACTCCATCGAAGAGAAACAACATGGAGGACAACAGTGGCACACTCTATCAGACTATAAAAGAAACTTGGCGAACGGAAAACAAATGAAGCGCATGAGATGGTGGGTGGAAACAAGATGGCGGGTGGAAACAAGATGGCGGGCGGAAACAAGAGGGAGGATAGAGATAAAGGTTAATGACAGAGGTCAAAATCAATGACAATATGGCATCATCCAAGATGGTGGGTGAGCCTCAGATCCTCAGCCCCCAGCCTTGCCCTGAAACCTACATTTCCCATTTATTAATTGTTTTTCTTCTAGAAAAAAAAATGTGATAAGTTAGTGAAATAGAACCTGGGAAAGAATATTTCAATATATAATTCAAGAAAAAATAACTGTACCTTACCAGCACATGGACTATATCCCTCTCCCCTGGCGTTATTAACCCACATCCTCTACCACGAGACCAACTTTTTTTTTTTTTTTACGGAGTATGCCAAGTTATTCGTTTAAAATGGTCGAAGAGAGCATTAGTTTCATTTTAAGAGTTCTGTGTGGATATTAAAAATTAACGATAACAGACAATGAGTTATAGCGTCACGTGTTTTTTAATTTGTCGTGTTATTATGAGTACTTGAGATGTTTTAAGAGTGTTACGTTATATAAACNTAGCGTCACGTGTTTTTTAATTTGTCGTGTTATTATGAGTACTTGAGATGTTTTAAGAGTGTTACGTTATATAAACGTGCAATATATTTATTTTTGCACGCAACTACACTTTACAACGCCCCTAGTTTTTGCACAAACAGCTATATACGGGCTTACATTGTTGAGTGTCCGCCAAATTACTTGAGCTCGTGGATACTGGTCAGTATAGTACAAACAAATATTGCGCTCTATTACAAACACGGCTCTTGTAGTTCTACACACGAGTAATTTTACNTAGCGTCACGTGTTTTTTAATTTGTCGTGTTATTATGAGTACTTGAGATGTTTTAAGAGTGTTACGTTATATAAACTTGCAATATATTTATTTTTGCACTCAACTACACTTCGCAACACCCCTAGTTTTTGCACAAACAGCTATATACGGGTTTACATTGTTGAGTGTCCGCCAAATTACTTGCGCTCGTGGATACTAGTCAGTATAGTACAAACAAATATTGCGCTCTATTACAAACACGGCTCTTGTAGTTCTACACACGAGTAATTTTACAAGAGAAATGTTTGTACTGTTGTAAACAATTGTAAAATTACAAACNCAAGAGAAATGTTTGTACTCTTGTAAACAATTGTAAAATTACAAACAATTTTTCAGTAGAAATTATAAAAAATTTACAGTGTAGTTCGCAGTGGTCATTGTTAAGTCCGTTTCACTATCGAAAGAACTATAGATACAGCCACCCAGGGAGTTGGGACCATAGATTAAAGATGAGGTAGACCGATCTCGCTGGCTGCGTACAACCAATCTCCATGCCCCAACATTGAACTCTTTTTCTGCCATCACGTCCAGCGAAAACGGCATGGATTATATCTGACTAATTTCACAGTGTCATGAGGCGAGCACGTTACCACAAGAAATTATATGTTTCAAGACCTGTGTTCAGGAATATTGGTTCTTTCGATTGTGACATTATGAAGGACGATAATGTGTTCGTGAAGCAAGTTACCACAGCAGAATAAAACTTCAGAATGTTCAGTTTTATGTTTAGATCCACATTACAAGGAATTACTGCACACAATGGATCTGGTATACTAGAGTTATGTTTTTACAAACATCCACACAACAGCACAGTGACTGGTGTTAATTTATTGAGTCAAATAGATTCAAGAGGCATAATATATTGGAAGACGTTTGCTATAAATGAGCTTGTTGCTACTTCAAATTCTGTTATTACTCTTTCACCTTCTCCTGTATTGTATTCTAGACGTAATCTCAAGTAATGCAGTTCGATTAAATTCAAACTGGTAAAAGTATTTTATTCATATAATAGTGCTTGACATTTAAAAATTAAGATTCAAACAAACACGTTAATCACTGTTGACTATGTGACTTCGACATTTTTGTATATTTCAGGTAGGTCAATGTTGGATACTTGCGCAGAAGACGAATAAACTGTTTACCTCATATTTAGTCTACGGGTGGGACAGAGGTAACGCAATGGAATAGAACACGATAGTACTCAGGTTATATTTTTAGACCAGCAATCCTGATTTCGTTTTTCCATGGTTTCCGAAACCATTCGAAGCGAATTCTGGAATGTTCCCTAATTACAGGCGAATCCCGCTTCCTTCCGCTTTCCTGATTTCCGAGTCACTGCGTCCGTCTCTAATAACCCGTTGTCGACGAGACGGAGAGCCATAAAAAGTAAGAAAGAAAGAAACCCGCGAAACTTACAAGCATATATACAGTTCCTGTGAGGGTCCAGATAAAATTCCCTTGCAACAGTGGAAACAAACATATACGAACGTTTATTTTACTCTCCAGAGATATTTAACTTCCAGACGAGAGCATTTACGGAAAATTGTTTAGTTTAAGTTCACTAAAAAGCAACATTATCCTTTATTTTTATGTTTATTGAGATTTTACTGCGTCTTCGATATTAATAAGTTAATTTTGTATTTTTCTATGAACTCTCTATTTCAANACATTATCCTTTATTTTTATGTTTATTGAGATTTTACTGCGTCTTCGATATTAATAAGTTAATTTTGTATTTTTCTATGAACTCTCTATTTCAACTGGGATGTATTTTAAGATCGCATCAACGAGGGTGTTATTTAGAAAACTGATAGATATTAGTATTTTTTGGCATATTTAAAAATAAGTAAATATTAATGAGATCTCTGTGTGGTAGAAAAAAAGTCCTTTTAAGCAGGACCCAACACCATACGCGCTTTGAGAACAACACGGAATCTCTTAATTTAAGTTTTGGGTGTAACTCAATGTTTCCGATTTCGCGTCAAACTGAGTATTCAGATTTCATTGTTTTATTTCTATGTGTATTTGACAAAAACTTATATGTGAAAATTTNTCGCGTCAAACTGAGTATTCAGATTTCATTGTTTTATTTCTATGTGTATTTGACAAAAACTTATATGTGAAAATTTTAAGGCGAGAAAAAATCAAACTGTGATAGTAAAATTGTATTCACATAATGTAAAAAGTGTAAACATTATACTTTTCCTACATTATAAAGCGTAAATAACACAAATATATTTATTTCAATGGCAAAATATTACATTAATGTTGTTCTGTGTTGCTCAATAAGCAATCATGTATTATCGTGCGAGTTCACGGAAATTAAATGATTAACTCACTTGTAGCGTAAAATTAAATATAGAAACCAAAATATTAAGTATTTCCAGACAAAGAATACATGAAATATAAAACTCCCTGACTCCCAGTAAGAAAAATAATACATGAAAGGAACATCTCTATTATACAATTCTGAAGTAGTAAAGGTAAATACAGCAAATAGCATCTTCTTATGAAAATGATCTAAAGAAACTGCGCTTAAAATTATACTGCTATATTTCCGCGTAAATACAACATTGGCTCTTTTAAGTTGTAACTTCTGAAATTGAAGAGTTATTACGTTAGTAATTTTATATTTAATTTGTGTTATTGTTAAGAGAGCCACGTAAAAGCAAGAACTTTTGTGCCAACATCAATACAGGCAAGTTGCATGGCATTTGTTTACGTTGAACTGACGTATCTAGTTTTCTTGTGTTTATATAATTATAATACTATTTTTTTAACGTAGGGAGAGTTACAATTGTTTGGATATTTAGCCTAAGTTTGCTTTCTTTTTTTAGTTAAGTTAAATATTATTTTTTGTTGCTGTACCTCAATAAGGACATTTTTTACTTTGGTACAANTTTAGTTAAGTTAAATATTATTTTTTGTTGCTGTACCTCAATAAGGACATTTTTTACTTTGGTACAAGACTGGCAATAAATATAAATATTAAACCGTATGATTTTGAATAATGCGGAATTACTAAATCAGCACGTGATGAGACTATTTTTTTTTAAATTTATTATGTTATAATTTTTCATTTAAAAATCTTTTGAGGTCACCGAGGGACCAGATTGCTTTTTTTAGATATTGGAACNTCGCGTCAAACTGAGTATTCAGATTTCATTGTTTTATTTCTATGTGTATTTGACAAAAACTTATATGTGAAAATTTAAAGGCGAGAAAAAATCAAACTGTGATAGTAAAATTGTATTCACATAATGTAAAAAGTGTAAACACTATACTTTTCCTACATTATAAAGCGTAAATAACACAAATATATTTATTTCAATGGCAAAATATTACATTAATGTTGTTCTGTGTTGCTCAATAAGCAATCATGTATTATCGTGCGAGTTCACGGAAATTAAATGATTAACTCACCTGTAGCGTAAAATTAAATATAGAAACCAAAATATTAAGTATTTCCAGACAAAGAATACATGAAATATAAAACTCCCTGACTCCCAGTAAGAAAAATAATACATGAAAGGAACATCTCTATTATACAATTCTGAAGTAGTAAAGGTAAATACAGCAAATAGCATCTTCTTATGAAAATGATCTAAAGAAACTGCGCTTAAAATTATACTGCTATATTTCCGCGTAAATACAACATTGGCTCTTTTAAGTTGTAACTTCTGAAAATGAAGAGTTATTACGTTAGTAATTTTATATTTAATTTGTGTTATTGTTAAGAGAGACACGTAAAAGCAAGAACTTTTGTGCCAACATCAATACAGGCAAGTTGCATGACATTTGTTTACGTTGAACTGACGTATCTAGTTTTCTTGTGTTTATATAATTATAATACTATTTTTTTAACGTAGGGAGAGTTACAATTGTTTGGATATTTAGCCTAAGTTTGCTTTCTTTTTTTAGTTAAGTTAAATATTATTTTTTGTTGCTGTACCTCAATAAGGACATTTTTTACTTTGGTACAAGACTGGCAACAAATATAAATATTAAACAGTATGATTTTGAATAATGCGGAATTACTAAATCAGCACGTGATGAGACCATTTTTTTTAAAATTATTTATGTTATAATTTTTCATTTAAAAATCTTTTGAGGTCACCGAGGGACCAGATTGCTTTTTTTAGATATTGGAACNTTTATGTTATAATTTTTCATTTAAAAATCTTTTGAGGTCACCGAGGGACCAGATTGCTTTTTTTAGATATTGGAACAACAGGTTCTCCGTACTGCAAGAAATGTATTTGGGACATAAGTTAATGTGCGAGTCTTTAGTTGAATACCCAGTCGCCTATGGGTGAAGAATATACGAGGCATTATCTGAAAGAGAAGAAGAGGACCGGATCAGGCAATTAAATGTTTTTCGAATTAAATTAAAAAGTGAAACAGCGAGTGAGAACGTGGTGTCAGGGCTCTGGAATGCCGTATAGGCCCCTGTATCCTATGGATAGGGAAGGTTCAATACCATAATAGGACCGCACCTACGTAAATTATTTTTGATTGAGTTACAAAACGACATGTTCCGGCTACAAGTTTTTACAAAGTGTAAGTTTTTGCCATNCGTAAATTATTTTTGATTGAGTTACAAAACGACATGTTCCGGCTACAAGTTTTTACAAAGTGTAAGTTTTTGCCATAGTTTGAATAGGTGAGTCTCGCGTTAATTATTTATTATCGCGCAGAGAGACTTGATTAATATTTTATTTTATCCCTATCAACTTAAAATTTAGCCCATGGTAAAAGTGAATGGAAGTTTAGAGCATTCTACCTATGAACTCAGCTCAATTAATTTTCAAAATTTAACGAATTTTCAAGTAATNCGTAAATTATTTTTGATTGAGTTACAAAACGACATGTTCCGGCTACAAGTTTTTACAAAGTGTAAGTTTTTGCCATCGTTTGAATAGGTGAGTCTCGCGTTAATTATTTATTATCGCGCAGAGAGACTTGATTTATATTTTATTTTATCCCTATCAACTTAAAATTTAGCCTATGGTAAAAGAGAATGGAAGTTTAGAGCATTCTACCTATGAACTCAGCTCAATTAATTTTAAAAATTTAACGAATTTTCAAGTAATNAGAATGGAAGTTTAGAGCATTCTACCTATGAACTCAGCTCAATTAATTTTAAAAATTTAACGAATTTTCAAGTAATTTCATTGAAGTAACTGTTAATGTAATTTTTTTTCCTCCAAGTCTAGTGTTCACAATTTTTCCAATTCAATATTAATGACTTATTTTATTGCTTAAAACAACTTTATCCACATTAGTACAAATTTGCAAGTTATTTACAAGTTCCGATTTTATTTGCTAATGAGTAATTTTCTTCATAATTAAATCCCACTATGGCCCTCTCTGCAGACTTTCATTTCTAGTAGCAACTGAGTTGTTTCATGGTTATTTATTGGACAAGCGTTTCATGTCATTGACATGTCATGGTGAATAGTGTTATGCAAATGGAAATGTTTGTCTTTGTGCAGTGTTTTGTTTCTATAATAACCGGATAAGCTATCACAAATTATTTCATTTATCCTACTCAGCGCAGATATCATGCACTGGAGAGCCAAAAAAACTGGCATAGGCGTGCGTATGCAAATAACAGAGGCATGGAACCAACAAGAGTAACGCGATGCGGTCAGCAGCACCTATATAAGACAACAAGCGTCCGGCAGAGTTGCTAGATCGGTTACTGCTACTACAATGGAAGGTTATCAAGATTTACGTGAGTTTGAACGTGGTGTTATAGTCGGCGCACGAGAGATGGGACATAGCATTTCCGAGGTAGTGCTACAATTTGGATNCGGTCGGCAGCACCTATATAAGACAACAAGCGTCCGGCAGAGTTGCTAGATCGGTTACTGCTACTACAATGGAAGGTTATCAAGATTTACGTGAGTTTGAACGTGGTGTTATAGTCGGCGCACGAGAGATGGGACATAGCATTTCCGAGGTAGTGCTACAATTTGGATTTTCGTGTATGGCCATTTAACGAGTGTACCGTGAATATCGGGAATCCGGCAAATCATCAAATCTTCGACATCGCCTGGGCCGGAAAAAGAGTCGTGAACAAACGGGACAAACGATGACTGACGACAATCATTAAACGTAACAGACGTGCAACCATTTCTAAAATTGGTGCAGGTTTCAATGCTGGTGCATCAACAGGTGCCAGCGTGTGAACTATTCAATGGACCATCTTAATGTGAGCTTTCGGAGCCGAAGGCCAACTCGTGTACTGTTGTTGACTGCACGACACAAAGCTTTACGCCTCGCCAGGGCCCGCCAACACCGCCATTCAACTGATGATGAATGGAAACACGTTGCCTGGTCTGACGAGTCTCGTTTCCAATNGAGTTTGAACGTGGTGTTATAGTCGGCGCACGAGAGATGGGACATAGCATTTCCGAGGTAGTGCTACAATTTGGATGTTCGTGTATGGCCATTTAACGAGTGTACCGTGAATATCGGGAATCCGGCAAATCATCAAATCTTCGACATCGCCTGGGCCGGAAAAAGAGTCGTGAACAAACGGGATAAACGATGACTGACGACAATCATTAAACGTAACAGACGTGCAACCATTTCTAAAATTGGTGCAGATTTCAATGCTGGTGCATCAACAGGTGCCAGCGTGTGAACTATTCAATGGACCATCTTGATGTCAGCTTTCGGAGCCGAAGGCCAACTCGTGTACTGTTGTTGACTGCACGACACAAAGCTTTACGCCTTGCCTNCTCGCCAGGGCCCGCCAACACCGCCATTCAACTGATGATGAATGGAAACACGTTGCCTGGTCTGACGAGTCTCGTTTCCAATTGTATCGGGCGGATGGACGTATACGGATATGGAGACATCCTCATGAATCCATTGACCCTACATGTCAACAGGGCACTGTTCAAGCTGGTGGAGGCTCTGTCATGATGTGGGGCGCTTGCAGTTGGCGTGAAATGGGACCCCTGATACGTCTAGATACGATTCTGACAGGTGGCAGATACGTAAGAATCCTGTCCGATCACCTGCACCCATTCTAGTCCATTGTGCATTCCGACGGACGTGGACAATTCCAGCAGGACAATGCGACACCCCACACGTCGAGAGTTGCTACCGAGTGGCTACAGGAACACTCTCCTGACTGTAGACACTTCCATTGGCCACCTAAATCACCAGATATGAATATTATTAAGCATATCTGGGATGCCTTGCAACGTGCTGTTCAGAAGAGATCTCCACCGCCTCGCACTCCTATGGATTTGTGGACTGCCCTGCAGGATTCATGGTGTGAATTGCCTCCTGCATACCTTCAGACATTAGTTGAGTCCATGCCACGGTATTGTGGCACTTCTGAGTGCTCGCGGGGGCCTTATACGATATTAGTCAGGTGTACCGGTTTTTTTGCTTTTCAGTTTATTTGGAACACAAGAGTTATTTTGCATATTGTCAGTGAATTTTATTCCTGGTAGAATGTGTGACACAATTGTACTAACATTATTCTTCTGTTAACGTTAGTTACTTTTATTATTTTGATCGGTGACAGATGATAGCTTCCCTTCTAATGAAATGATGAACTTTATACAAGTAGACCTATACACACCTATTCTGAGCAAATGGATGGGGAAAATCTGATGCTTTACTGTAAGATATATTACACCATGCCAAAGGATCCAGTATATTTATATGAATTTCTTCGTGTCTTAGATACTACGCGTCTTCAAAACCTTTATCACGGAATTACAAACTTTACTGAAGATTCTCAGAAACATGGCAATATTAGATGAAACATTTTTCCTGTACGGGGAAATTTATGTTTATTATTAAATCAGCAAAGTATAAGAAACGTCTTTCAAAATGCAACGAAAATCAATCGAATGTAATGGTGAACTCTAAAATTAAAATCTCACTTTAACCATTTCCTTTTCCATAACTTAGCTTGAAATTCAGGAAAATATGTCATGGATTTTCAAAATAAAACAACATTTATTTAAATCTTGTAACCCATAAATTGATCACGGGAGTGTTTCGCTTCGTGAACACCTGAAAACAGAGTTAGCGAAGATAGGTTTGGAAAATGCTTCACCGTTCAAACGTCACGAGCTCGATGCACTTTTGCCGAAGTTGCAGCATTCGCAGCTGACTGCAGATATATGCTTGTGGCTACTAAGGAATATCATTCAAACTTTCGAACCGTGGACAGAAGTTTCAACGACTGTTCAGCCCTACAGTATCTAGAAACTTCCACTGTTTTGGTGGCGTAAAGTTAGCATTTCTGCGTTCACAGAACTTTTCTCAGAGATGAAAGGATTCAAATATCTGTGGTCATGACAGTTCACGCAATCTGTCCTGCAAGAAGGGCATACAGCAGACTTTGGTTTGTTAAGGTACCCATAGTAAGGCTTGTTCAGTGGCATTTCTTGTTCACGTAAATCAAAACGCCGAGTTTTCGTAACTGTTTTACTTAAATATCTTAGCAGAGCAAAATATTTTTAAAGGTTAATTTTTTTTAACTGTAGCGTAAAAATGTCTCCTTATAATTATGGCAGGCCAATAGGGGAATTTTTACTTAAAATAATGACCTGAAAGCACATTTTATTTATAAAATCTCATGTTCCAAAATAGTATAGTAGCCTCGGCTAGAAATCAACATTTTGATTTGGGTATAATTATTTTCTCACTACGCGAAATTTAGTATGTCTTTGAAATATCAAATTTATTACTTGCACGCAGTTTCAGGCAATGCGTAAAAAAAATTAACATTTTAATTTAAATTTTTTAATCAATGCGGTGGATAAAATATTTATGTTTGAAATGCATTTTAAACTGTGTGTATTTCTGTAACTTTCAAATGAAATACACACGTGTGGATTTTTGAAACGCAACACTATTCATCGTAAATGTATCTGGTTTTTCATATTAGTTTTTTTCTCCTTGGAACTTATATGAGAACTTAAATTTAGAATCTATCACTGTCATCGTGAAGGTCTCAACTATCGAGAATCTTTTTGAGGGCAAGTGTGAGTGCGCTTTAAAGGTGTTCCCATTATATATTTCGAGTATATAGTTACCACCTGCAAAAGAAAATGTAAGTGCTCTTTAATAAGTTTAAATTGATGTATGCAGTGCAGCTGTGTGTCCGTTAACAACGTTGCAAGTCACGTAAATTTGCTGCCTTCAGTCTTATTATTGAAGGGCTAATACCGCAAAGAGCAACTTCATACATTTAAGTCTCTCGCCTACCTGGAGCCTTTTTTTTTTTCGCGTTTGAGGCCGAGAAGCGCGGGAGCGATAAGGGTGACATTGTCATGCGCGTCAAGCGCCCCATCGCCGCTAAGCGCAAGGATCTGAACTGCCGTGCAGTGTTCTCGTCGTGCTTCGTGTACCTATATGGGACTTTCAGCGGCGACCATATTATTTCATTGAAGGAAAGTCTGCAGGAACGTTCAATGCAGGGCCCCTGAGTAGTTTTATATGTATCTGACGCTTAAATTCTGAGATTTGACGCTTTGAAGAAACAGTTTTTAGCCTTTTTGAAGTACTGTGAAATGGTGTTTCTAATATGTGTGACATCTTGTTAGCACTCAACAGCCCTCGTTTAAAGGGTCTGTTATTTTCGTAGACCAGCACATTGGACGCACGTTTAAAAGTTTCGTGGGAAAACGTGTATTTCACACTCACTGCAGCGCAGTTCAAGCGCCATGTTAACGGATATCTCAACAAATATAAATACGTGCATTTTGAATACTGAAATACATTTTTCGCGTATATAGGGATAATATATATTCAATCCCTTAATCAATTTCCTACATTCGTCGCGTATTTTTTACGTTCAGTAAGATTTACTATGGAAAAGTTAAATATTTAATTTTCAAAATTTCTTTGAATAATTGTTTTTTTTTTGTCTTATTTGGCGTAAATTTATTCTTTACAGTGCCCAAATCAAATGTAGTTTTATTGATAGTGTTGGAAGTAAGTATTTTAAAGTACTTTATAAATCATACAATACGTGAAAATATGCTTGGTTTTTTGTTTTATTGCGTATAAACTCACGTTCCTGTGTAACTGGCACGTTAAGTTTTTAACAAATCCTTAGCTGTATAAAAAATGCAAAATTGTTCAATTCAGATAAAAAGTTTGACTTTCATCTAATCATAAATAAATTAGGTTGCTACATACCAAGACGACGTGTGATCGCTCTTTGGGGAAACCAATTCGTTACGAATATACAAATAATAACAATTAATGCAAGGAATACAAATGAAAAGATACTATTACTGCTATATTGTCCCAATAAACTGACGTACAGTTAACATTTTGGTAAGCGTAGAAGTGGTATTTCCCCAAATGCCGACAAAAGAACTGGCCCGTACGGAGACCCAATAATATGAATTTAAAAAAATATGTATTTAT
>NQII01000466.1:777342-820868 GCA_002778355.1 Clitarchus hookeri | reverse complement strand
ACAGTAGGCAGGGCGTTGACGTGCGGGTTGAGCTGACGATTTGCGGAGGGCGTTGGCTGCCCGGGAGTTCAATGGTTGACTTCCGAAAGTCGTGCAGTTTGGCTGGCGCGGGGCGGACCTGCATATTGCGAAATGTGTGCGCGCTCGAGGCTACTGGCCAGGGCCTCCGAGGTTCACATACCGGGGTCTCGCAAGGCAGCAGTTGTCCGCAGCGGGACGCGGAGACAGGTGGTTGTTTTTGAGTCGTGGGGAGTCGTTGACCAGTCTGGAAACTCTACGGGCGCTTGGGCGCTGGTCCTAGTTCGGGACACGGTTTGAGCCCAGGCCAGGCGTCAGCCTAGCCCAGGGTGCGGTTATGTATTGCGGTATCGTGAAGTGCACAGCGAAATACGAGGAAGTCGGTGCGGGTGCGTGAAATGACATCACAGTGTAGGTTTTAGTGGGATGTGTGGTCGATCCAGCCCATGGAAGGGCCGGCCACCTTCTCGTAGGTCGAGAGAGGGAGGCGAGGTCATCAACGGATATAGTAAACAGTAATGTAATTCCTGGTTAACTTTAGATTAATGTAAGGACCCCCTCCCCCCTAGCCAATGTTAATTTTAGTTAAGGCATCTACTACTAGACCACGACAAGTGTGAAGCCAGAAAATATGCGAACTACAAGACGATGTCCCCCTCCCTCTGACCCTTGTCATTCCCAACCAATGGTAGAGGGGAAGAAAGCTATCAGCTGCAGGCCGGTAGTGTAGCACTGGCCAACTCGTGCCACAGTATTTCCCGTGTTCGTATGCTCGCGATTGATGGGAGTGTTTATGAGTGCACGAATGATAGGTACAAGGCATGGAATAAAAGTGGCAGTGGTGTTAGTTGTTTAATAACGGCATCAACTAGTAAGAGAGGTAATAAAACTTTACTCAGTCAGTGCAGCGAAGTCAAATGAATGTTATTAATTTTGTGATAAGTAGAAAGAACATGGACAACTTATTCATCGGATATGTCATGCTAATAAACGTATAGCAGCTGCAACAAGTAAATCGGTACGAACTATATGCAAAATTAGAAAGGAAGGAAAACGTGCTGATGTGAGTGGTGAAAAACTTCATACATCTGGGGAAAAACAGGGTACATTTTTTTAAAATATCTGTTTATTTGATTTTGATCTTGGTGTAATTCAGCGCAACGTACACAAGTTATATGTCGTTAAAGGAGAAGAACCTACGATAAATAAATTGCTAACGGTTTTAAAACAAGATATGTATATCCCTGGAAAAGCGGAGGTTTTGAGACAAACCCTAAAACAATTTGGTTTCGCTTTAAAAAGCGCAAATACAAAAGAAAAGCTTTAATGGAAAGAAATGACATTGCCGCCTGATGGAGGTATTTAAGGCGAATGAGACACAATAAGCAAGATTGTGCAAACAAAAAGCCACTAAAATGTATTATTTGTGTCTATATATGTGTGCGCGTATGCATGTGTGTATACATATACATATATAGACATATGTATATTTGTTTAATTACTTTACGTATTTTGGTATCTACAAAGAATGTTTACAGTGTGCGCGATAATGTTGCATGCATTCATACAGACTAGTGTGCACACGACCTTTACAATGGGTGTGGTTTTCCCCTACTCACAAGGTCACCCCTCACGCGCCGCCCCATCGCAATATCTGCTGCTAGCGTTGGATGTCATTCCCCTCACCGGCTGCACATTTGTCACGGTCGAGAAATAGATAATTCTTGTAGAGACTCTCCCTGGCAACGGCACTCAGACTAAGTGTTACATGGATAAATCATTTCTTGGTATTTAATCAAAGTTTATCTCAGTGACGCAAACAGACATTGATGTTCTGATTGGAATTTGACTTAATCAATTTATTTTTTATTATTCATCCAGAGAAAGATTTGCAATTCATTAATTTTGAAGTTCCCTTTTATTTAAAGCCATAACACAAAGGAATGTGTCTTTGAAATAAGTTGTTAACATTATTTGTGATTTAGGCTCCCCTTAAGTATGAGTTAATGATTAAAAGTTTGTAGTCCTAAGTCTTGCTTGACCTCTTGCATGGTAATGCAAAAATGAAATTGGATGAAAGGAAGCCTACTAGCAAAAAGTAAATAAAAGTGAGTGAGCTTGAGTTACCCCCTAACCACCCTCTCTCCCTTTTTTTTCTCTCACCAGCCATCACATAAAAAAAACATTTTTTTTCATATCCAGGTTCAGCAAGTGGCAAATATATAGGACACGTAACTAAACTAAATACTAATGGCGAAATAAGCCCCGAAAATTTTGATTCTGGAATGTTTTTCTACGAAATATCGGAAACCAGATGAGATGAAAGTACAATTCGCGAAACATTGCTTTAAGATATCGGGATTTTCAACCTAATAGCAAGCTCACATTAATAACACTCCCCGTTATAGAAATAATAGGGGTGACCATCCACTTATTGCCCGCAACTTCGTTACCGTCGGGAATTATAAACGTTTGATGCTTGTTTATTGAGCAGTATGAACTACAAAAAAAAAAAAATGGTCCCCTTTGTTGCAACTGCTTGGCATGCGCCGTTTTCGTTTGAAACGCACACAGATATTCCACTAGATTCCGCTACAGTGATACAGCGCCTAGTATGCAGGCAATACTACCTACATGCGCGTATGGCTTCTGCACAGCCGATGGTGGTGCACAACGTAAACAACGCGTGCCATACATCAGTAGGCATACACAAATGTTCATTTGTGGTGACAGTTGGTGTATGATTCCATGCCGGAAGAAAATATATTAGTATTGCTTATGCATCTGAAACTGTATAGCTGCTTTTGGGTACTGTGCGGGTTGTTGAACGTTGAAACATTTGGTGCAGCAGCGAAGAGCAATGCCATTACAACGCATCACATTTTAGTGGCATCAGGTAAAACATTACATTTAACAACAAAAATGTGGCGTTCCATAGGATTTATTGTTGAAGCATGTATCACAAATACAATTATAGTAAATGAGCGATGGTACGGCCCGCATGTTAGACGCACAGTTCACATCGCCACACCAACTATTGTCGGACACGTTTGTAAACACCCTCATTGTCCCAAAAAAAACCCGGCAGCTGCAACGATGCGGGTAACGAGGCCCTCTTCCAATTCCAGCATGGTTTCATACACAAGGCTGTGCTTGTAACCCCAAAAGAAAAATACACAATGGATTTTTATCAGGGGAACGTGGAGGCTAGGAAAAAGGACCCCCACAGGCTATCCATCGCCCAGGAAATACGAGATTCAGGTAATCGCACGCACGTCGCGAACTGTGGGCTGGGATGCCATCGTGCTGGAACCCCATGGCCACTCGTGTTTGTAACGGGACATCTTCTAGTAATGTTTGCAGAGTTTCTCCCAGAAATGTAGCGTACACATTGCCGGTGAGACGGTGTGGTAACAGGAAGGGGCCAACCAACGTGTTATGTATTACGCCCGCCTAGACGTTGACACTGAATCTCTGATGATCCCCGTGGACGACTGGGGTGTGAGAATTAACATCCGCCCATTTTTAGATATTTCGGCAATTCTATATACCATCACGTTGAAGGGAAGCCTCGTCGGGGAAGAGAATGTATCTGTCAAAGCCAGTGTGTGTTCTGCGTTGTTTCAGAAACCATGCTTCAAACTCCACGCATTGAGGATAATCCGCAGGACCGACGGAAATGCTAATGTTGTAGATGGAACGGATGCAGTTTGCTCATGAAGCACTCGACCAATGGTGTAGCGACTTCTGTTGAGTACTCATGCAACAGTATGCGTACTCACACGTGGTTTATTCTCATCATGCCTGAACACATCCTCTTCAAACCTGGCTGTCCTCGCTGTCCGTCTGTGCCCTGCATTCGGTCATGTCACCTCCAAACGTCCACTTTCTCTCAAACGTCGCTACACAGACGAAAGTGTGGTGTGGCTGCTGTCTGTGCGGAAATCGATGCCTATACTTTTTTGCGCTTTTCAACCATTTCCCTCTGCCTCGTCGTAGGCTCTAGCATATCTGTCAGTTCCGGCCATTTAAAGGGTTCCATTTTGTAGACACAACATGCACTTTGACCAACATATATGTAAGTGATACAGTATGGAGTGCTCAGTTACATTATACAACTCGTCTCGTGGTTTAATGGGATGCATTCGCTATAGCGTCGTTAGTGCCGTGGTAACTATCGTGCCAGGCGTGGAATTGAACACGTCAACCCGTACAGAGCTGCCTAGTGTGGTATTAGTGCCAAACATGTAGACCGCTCGCACAGCCTACACACACATGTTTTATACTATATGCTGTATATGACCCCTAGTTAGATATTTACTCGCAAACGAAAGACCTTACAGTGTTGCATTACGGGAACGTCGTTTGTCGTTTGTCAAAAGAAACCCTTATTTACGCGCTAATAATACAGTATGGCTACATGTTCGATTTTAGTTTGTGCTTCTAATGTCTCGTCGAATTTGAGGTCATTAGACACAGGAACATAAAACTAGGCAATTGAATGGAACTGAGGAAGGATTCGGCCATGGCCTTTTTTAAGGAACCATCGCAGCGTTTGCCTGGAGTGTTTTGGGGAAACCATGATAAATCGGTTTTCTGGATAGCCTGACCAGGATTCGAAACAGCGTCCCTCCAAATGAGTCAAACATGTTAATTTTGCCCCGCGTCGCTTGGTCCCTGATTTATTAATGAAAAGAGGTGTTTATACAGACCGTAAAGAATCATGCACCTTTGATGCTTGTTTATTTAATAGTATCACCTAGACAACACACAAGAGATATTGTTGCAACTGCCGAGGACCACCATTTTCGTACAAAACGCACATACTTAAAGCTTTGGCTGCAGCGATACATGTTCAGGCGCATAAACAATATACTGTACATTATACAGTAGCGACAGTAATATGTTTCCAGGCACTTAGGCAATACTAATACTTCATTTAGGGAATCTCAAACATGCTGTTGCCAGTAACACATTGCCGGATGTAGTATCGTAAGCTATTTAAAACATGTTAATTGTTGTTTACAGAAAGTAATAAATGTCCTCCACCATTATCTGTGCAGTGGGAAAAGCAGCCTACCAAACAGGCATGTATGACGTATTGCCTATGTACGAGGCACTGTATCGCTGCAGCGGAATCTAACGGAATAGTTGTGTGCGTTTCAAACGAAAACTGTGGGTCCTAGGCAGTTCCAACATGGGAACCATTTTTGTTTCGTAAGTCATACTGCTCGATACACCAGCACCAAACGTTCATAATTCCTGACGGTAACAAAGTTGCTGGCAATAAGAGGATGGCCACTCCTGTTATATTTAAAACGGGGAGTGTTATTAATGTGAGTTTGCTCTTAGCTTGGAGATACCGATAACATTTAACAATGTTCCGCGAATTGTATTCTCATCAGACCTGGTTTCTAATAATTAGCAAAAACACATTCCAAAATCTCAATTTTCGGGGATTTATTTGGCGCTTAATATTTAGTTTTTGTACAAAGTGTCCTATATATTTGCCACTTGATTTTGCATAAAGAAACATTTCACGATGTTTGTCGGTCAAATTCAGCTCCAACGTGAATATTTTATGATGTGTGTTGCATATAGAAAAATGATTAGGGGGAAGCAGCCTGCTTTCCTGACTATAAATATATACACATATATATAATATATATATATTACACATGCACTTGCATACATACCGTAGAATTCTCCTTCCGGAGAATCTTATATCGACTTGTTCGAACCCACGTAATATTCTATGTAATCTTAAAGATAATTTTCGTTATTGCATTACAAATTTGGCTCTCTATTTTGTGCAATTGATCTGTTGCTTTAGAAAATATATTTTCAAGTGCTAATGATAATGTATATTAACAATGACGTTTGTTTTTAATTTACTTACTGTATAAATATATAATTATTATTATGCATGATCATGTTCCAGATTTTTCCATGCTGCATTTTCTGTGTTGCGTTTGATTCCGTTTTAGAATTTTACGCTTTGTCGGATTTCTTTTTATCTGTTGTTGGCATTTTTTATTGCATGGAACCCTGTTTCTTCCTAGTTCGTTGTCAGTCTATTCTGCTGTTATTTGTTTCTTGTACCCCATTTCTGTTAAATATTTTCGATCTATGCCTTTATTGGACAACAGTCACAGTCCATTAGAAAAACTAAATAAACCTCCTGATAATGAAGTTGTACTGACGAATAGCGAGATAAGACTTAATATATGCCAACGCAGTAAAATTTTTGACTATTTTATATTTTAATTAATAGCAAAATTTGTTAGCGTGTTAAGTAATTAAACACGATATGTCGACTTCAAAAACGTATTTTTTTCCCTTAGTATCCTGTTTGAATTTAACCTGAACTTCCGTATTTAGTCACTGTTACCCTGGTATTGCTATTATTCCATTTGTAATTTCAAACATGGATGCACAGTTGGTTGCTCTATGTGGGAACGTGAACACAATATTTTTTCAAAAGATGACCACGTGGTCTTGACGTTGTACACGGCTGTACCAATGCTGCAGGGTGAACAAACGCATACTGTAGCAGTAGTTTTCTACATTATGACGTTCCTCTTTTGCAAATGAGAGCAGCACTGCGGGTTCGCTTATTGGATAAAATTCTTTACACAGCTCATGTCATTTGTCGGGTTAAAAAGGTGTCGCATAATTTATTTGTGGAAACACATTTATGCTGGGGTAAAATAAGCATTGCTTGGCTAAGAATTCACAGCAGTAACTCACGCGATACCTACTGAGTAATATCAAAACGAATATGCAGGCTCTCCAAAATTTATTGACGTTGCACGGGGGTGATCGTGGCCATTTATTTGAACTATGATAATATAAAAACCACAAAAGGGAAATGTTTATTTCATAAACATATCTTAAATTATTCGGGTGAAACATATTAATATTTTTTCGTTTAAATTTGGTTTTAATAACCTACAGTTAAAGTTGTTATAACTTTGTATATATTTCGTATAATTTATAGTAATTTACATTTTTATTGAAGGACAACCAAAATATATAGGTTGATTCACAAGAAGTAAACGCCACTCACAGAACCTATACCCTACATCATTTGGAGCAAGATATGTCATACAAATGTCGGCCCACTACACTATAATTAAGTGATACTGAAATATTTTGTTATAGTACATGTATATATGTTGAAATTACCCTGCGTATGGCGCCACTGAAATAGTTTTTTTAAATGCGGGTAAAAACGCCCCACGAATGGGTTCCTCTGAAAGAAAACTGAGTATTTGGTAATTGTGTGTTGTATTTGGGGTACATACGATTATTTGGTAGTAGATGTTAATGAACCAATTTGTCATACAGTTAGCATGTATATTGGTGTGACCACATTAACAAGAGGTCAGTCATCATCAATACTATAGTCAAAACAACATAAATGTTCTTCCACTGAACTGACGCTATTCCCCACCTGTGTGATACGGGATGGACCATAGGATCTCAGTTAATGTTACCAGGCACAGACTATAGGGTGCCTTGAAGGTTGGGGGTAACAGGCAACACTAATGTAGTCATTTGGTGTTTCAATTTACTGGCTGGTTATATTGTCATGAAATTAAACTTAACAGAAACAATTCCGAGCTGTTACCCTAATTAATGTATTCGTGCTAACTGTAGTCGGCGTCTTGGGGGTGGTGCTAGGCATCGGAGGGGTTTCTTTGGTCGACGACTTGATACTTATCTTGTATTTATGGTCTGTTGTCAGCAGGTCTGGTGCTTCGGGCGGCCTTTGTAAAGGCCCTGGTTGCGGTGACTTCTCTCCACGACTGCGGCTCGAGGTTCGCTTCTCGACGCACGCCTCCACGACATGCTTCTTCTGGTACTCCCGATCCGACTTGCTCTCACGCACGTCTGAGTCAATTGACCTGGTTCAACTGATCCCTCCCTTGTCTCATATCTTGGCTTTTAAACTATTGCCATCGCCTCGTTGAACCTTACAGGTGTCTTCCCTTGTTACGTGAAGGGGAGGCGGGAGGTGCCAAACAATGGCCACATCCTCCACCTGCCAAGGCTCTTGCTGGCGGAGGGGAAAGGGGGTGACCTGCGGTGCCACTGACACACCGTGTCAGCTTTTTCTGCGGTGCGTGTTAATGTTCTCCTGCGTTTTGCTAAGAGTGAAGATTCAAGGGGTTGCTACGGGGGTGGGGGTCCGAGGCAACCTTGACATGTGTAACTGCCTTCCTTGCTCCGGCCTTCCTTCACCGCAGGCGTTAATTGCTGCCACGTGTTCTGAGGCAGGTGGCTACTGGGGCGGCCCTTGCGGGAGGGGATGTGATATGGCGTGTGTTGTGACAGCTGAGTTTCTACGTTGAATATGGCATGCGTCAGAACTAACTACAAAACAATCAAGCCATTATTTTATTGAGGAACATTCAATTATTGCATTTGAAAGTTTGGTGAAGAAACATAACCAATCAATATTCCTATATAAACTACATGGAGCTCAATTTGCTTAACCCTCAACTCAGAATAAAATTGCAATTAAGTTGAAATTTGGCAGCGTAAGACAGTATTTTCACTCTAGGGAAATATAATTATTCAATGTCCAAGAAATTAAACTGTCTCACTTGGTTATACTCCATTAATTAGCAAATGCCTCTTCTTGCCTCGGCTGCTCCGATTTATAAAAATATCTTGGTAGAAGCATAATGTGTCTACTTCTGAAGGAAGTGTAGGCAGATTTAATAAGGAAGACTTTGCAGAACGGGTTATGCAGGATTCTTCAAAAATAAGTTAGGAAAATTATATTGAATCAAGCTGCTGCCATCTGCAACTTATATCAGGCTTTACTTAACTGTAATAATAGTTCTTCGGAAGCCAGAAGGTATTGATTTTAATGGTAGCAATTCAATTGCTATCATTCAGGACAAGCACCAACTCAGATAGACATTTTTGGCAATTTAATTATATGGGCATTCTTATTTTTACGCCCCTTACACATTGATGGCATAAAATAATGTCCTGAATAACATAGTCCAAATAGAATCCGCTTTAAATAACAATATCGCAATAGATTTCTGACAATATTCAGAATCCAAATGGCTAATTAATGGTTCCAGAACAAAAATAACTTTTCAAAACAGATTTAAAAAAATTTTTAATAGTACAATAGGCGAAGCAATACAAAAATTGCCTTGCTAAATATTACATATTGTACTATGCTGCCAACTATCGATCAATGTTTATATTTAAATAGATTTATTTAAACCATGCTTTCTTAACAAAGAACTGCATTAAAACATTAAATTTATCTAACATTTCTGAAAATATTTCAATTTGCGGTTATACTCAACTCTAAAACTGCAGTTAGAGATGTTAAAAATATCATAAAAAAATATTTGCAAAACATAACTAGCTCATAGGGTAAATAAATATCAAAGAATTTTGCCAATAGAACTGTTATGCAAATAATAAATATAAACAATACATTTGCAATGGAAATAAAATAAAAATCAATAAGTTGGCAGAAATTTCAGATTATCATACGTTACAATATTTAAAGAGTAATTCGAAACATTTGAAAAATGACTAATAAGCTAATAACCTCTTCAGAAGTAAATACAGAGATGTATAAACAGACCGTATTGTTTACAGTTGAGCATCACAATTGCATCAGACCAGCTTACAAAGATGTTCAACAATGTTTCCGTCTACTTCCATACACTTGGCCGCACGCTTATGAACCACACGTGTTGCGCTACGTAACTGCGCATGACTGTCTTAGATTTCCGTAGCGGCGTGCATGATACGTGCAAGTAGTTCCTCACGTCTTTGTGTAGTCCTTTGGTAAACAATATCCTTCATCCATCCCCATACGCAGTAATCTAGTGGTGATAGATCTGGCGATCGAGGATGCCAGGAGTGGAAACCGCCTCGTCCTATCCATCTCCCAGGCAAATGCACATTTAAGTGTTCAACCACAGCGTGGTGGAAGTGAGGAGGTGCACCATCATGCTGGGAGATCATACGACGTCTCACTGATAACGGAATATCCTCAAGTAATAGCGGCCCAATGGCCCAATCAGCAGATCGCGTAGGACACCACACAACACATTTATGCTGAAACGGCGTTGAAAGCCTCCTTTTCACTGTAGGTTGGGTATGCTGATTGTCTAATTACTCTGTAAATATTGCGAGTAGGACCCACATGTATATGACATATTTTGCTGCAAATGATATGGTGAATAAGCCCTGTGAGTGGCGGTAACTTCTCGTGAATCATCCTATATAAGTTTTGTAAGATATTGGGCTGTCTAGTTGCTAAAATGTAAAGAGTAGTGATAATATACGCATTATATTTTTAAATTAATGAAATCTAAAATACTACATCTTTTTTTTTTTTTTTTGCGGGGCATTTGGAATTTTCTGCTACACAAGCAATTAAATCTCTAATCTCAACCTATCACATGCTTTGCTGTCACCATTGCAGATATATCTGCTAGTTCGATGTATCAAGTTATCCAATTAGCGTCTGCTGTTAAAAAAATTAATCACTGTCTCAAGTCACTCTTCAGTGAACCTGGTGAAGATGACCTTCAGGCAAGGTCACAACGACTACGTTACTATATAAAAATTGCTATCTCATGCAGCAACAAAAACATTCAGTTTTAAGGCACGCGAAAAAAAACTACCTTCTTGAAAACCGTTTTGTTTGCATATGCTCAAGACCAGCTTGAGAAATATATATTGAATGTAAATACAAATTTCAGACGTGAAATAAGATTGCTTCGAAGTTATTGTTCAAGATATGTTTATGCATCATTTAAAATTGGTGTTAAATAGGAATAATAACGGAAACTATTCATTAATGAGTAAAGGTATTAGGTCCTGAGAGCCAATGAGGATGAAGCGAGGTGAGTATGCAGCAGTACCGGAATGAAGGGGCGGGGAAAACGGGACATCCACGAGAAAATCCGCCGACCAACACTACAACCGTGCGATTTCCACTTGCAAAAATCAGGGAGCGACCCCACCGGGAATCGAACCCGGTTCGCCTGGGTGAGAGGCGAGTAGTCTGACCACTAAACCACCGCAGCCCAGAAAGTATTGGTATGGTATTATTAATATTAGTGTAAATTCTTCAAATTCAGAACTTAATGTTGTTGTTTGTAGCCGAATTCCCTCCCGCATGTAACCAACTTGCTGGCCTCTATGTTGGCAATACTGATGCAAGATAGGTTTGTAATGTGGCAACAGTAGAATTCTGTTCGTGACGTCTGAGCAGTCTTTCCTTACTCACCCCTCAGCCGACGAGGAAATGATTTAAACAACATTATAAAGATTATATATAGCAGGTGATGTCTTCCGCGCATATACCCAACACTGACTTTGCACATCGTCAATAGAACTGCCAAAGTCACGTGGTCAACAGTGATGAAAGTGTTTTTTTTTAATATTTTAATTATTAAATGCAAGCACTGTTATATTAATAAAATACTTTCACCAATTTGTATTTTATCAAACTGCATTACTAAGTGGTTAGAGGGTGTATAAAGAAACCTCTCAAAGCATTTGTTTACTAATTAGTGTTCTAATATCAAATCCAATCCTCATCTTTAGTCTATGGGTGTAACCGCTGAAACTAGTTCCGCTCGCAAAACATGTTCAAACACGTTTAGACAATTCGTGAGATAGCGGGCTAAAAATTTTTAGTCTAACTGTAATAATACTCTAGTGAAATTGAAACTGGGCTGGAGGAAATGTACAGATATATTAAAATTCCCTTTTGGATAAACTGTGTCCTTACCACTAATACCACCCAGGTTTTTTTAAAAGTGATATTGGCGGGAAAACACTATATTATTGTAAAACGAATAGCGGTTGCTGCGCAACTTGCATGAGCACTCTGCCTCGAATTCCGTCAACAGTCCAACACGTGCGGCCACATATTGCACTGATCACGCAGCTCGGAAAACAGACAGAATCGCCACCGGAGGGGAGTGTGATGGTGGGGAGAGGTAGGGTGGATCTGGCGCACAAATGGGTGTAATATGCTGCGCCGACCTCGCGGAGGGGGGAAGGGAAGGGCAATTCCGCGAATTTGCTTCGCTTCTGCCCGACGCGACGCTTCGCGCGCAGCGCACACACGGCTGGGCGATCCCGATGAGCATAAAATGGAGATTGATGATGGGTCACGGCTGCGGGTCCGGTTACCGAGCTCGCCCTCGGTGATATCATACTGGACCAACCCCCTCACGGTCTTTCCAACCCCTTCTTCAAACCCTCCATAAACTGCACTACTGTCGGAGAGAGACAGCTAGCGGGCAGGGAAGGTAACGGTGCCGGGGAAAAAAAAAAAACGTTGAACATCGCGTCGAGAAGAGAAGAACAGAAGGCGTGGCGTATCGCTCCTAAACCCCCCACCCTTCTCCATCCCACCAACCCCCGCCAATTTCCACTTCCCTTCACAACCATTTACCTCCCAGGAAACAAATTGCACGCTAGAAAAGTTTTGCAGCACAACAAAACTGCTCGAATGAAATACGCAAAATTTGTTTCCATGAAAAGCCAGTTACGACTGACTGGCGACAGATGAATTTTGGACAAATTACCGAAATTGAGGGGAAAAAAAGGGTTTGGGGGTGGGGGCGGGTAGTACAAAATAAAAATCGGGGAAGGATGTTTTTTTTTTTCAAACTGTGATTCATAAGTAATATTTGCGTAATATTTGCATGAGTCGCGTTTGGGATTACATTTGCGAATACACCCTGTTTCATGTTATTAATTTACTTTAATGTTATCTTAATTAATTATAAATTAGGCGTTTTGCAAAAACCCTTTACAATAAAACTGAACTAAATTCTTAAAAATCAGTAACAATATTAAGAATATCGTTTCCTTTTTTAATGTTGAAATTTTTTCGTTACCAAAACATTTATTTCATTTTATTATCTATCTCTTCCATTTTTAAGTGTATACAATGTAAACAAAAAATCTTTGACTGAGTCACTTTAAAATTATATTGTGTGATTGTAATTATTTGTAAATTTATTAATTTTTGTTGACAGACATTAAATTTAATACGGGAGAAATTGTAACATGACCTAATGCTATTCCAACAGAGCTGCTTGTTATTCTTTTGCAACTCAACTACGAAAGTTTTTTTGCTAACCAATGCTGGAGTTTACTGCAAATATGAAAAAGCGAAAACTGTGGCGACTGAGATGTGGTTGTAATATTTTTATTCTGTCTTGGGTGGAGGTGGTAGAGGTGGTCTACGTATATGTTTGGTATTGTCAGTGGGGTCGTAATAGTTGGTACGTTTGGTAGTTTATAGTTTTGGTCGGCATGGCCGGTAAATAGTTGAAGTCGAAAAGGTCGGTATAGCCGATATGTTAGTATGTTCGGTATGATCGGCTGGTCGTTGTACTGTCAGTACGCATGACATGGTCAGTATATTCGGTATACGTAATTGGTATAGTCAGTGAGTTGGTTTGGTGGGCATGTTCTTTTTTGATCAAGAAGGGTCTGTGTGTTATTTTGTATGAGCTTTTGCGAACACGATGCAAGTGCCCATGCATAGAGAGTAGGACAATAAATGTATTATGTCAATTTAACTTATCTATTTGGGTAATCTATGTTACTGAGTCTGGTATTGAAAATGATATAAAATTTGTGAAAACTTTATTTAAGCATGAATAAACCTGCAAGATGAATAGAAATTGGAAGTGAGCTTCAGTGACACTGCTCATATCTATGTGTTAAAAGGTGGTGAATTGCATGCAAAGAAAGTAAATCAAATCGCATTAGTTTGTGAATGATACAGTAAAATTTAGTGAGTAATTTAGCCAAAGTCGGACTTCTGTTAAACATGTGATGTCTTTTAACCCAAATTTAGCTACCTGTAGGATTTACAATATAAAAATCAATATTAATTATACTTTTGGTTGCATGGTTAAATAAATTGTATACGCAGTTGTTTGCTAATTCTATGGTGTTTAAACCACCCAACCAGTAGGGCACAATTTCATATTCTAGAAAAACAGAAATTTGTATGTGTCTGATGTACTCTGTCTACGATTTCATCGTTAAATGAAAAAATTAATTTTTAATATAAGATGGCTTTACGTGTTTTTCATTGAAATTGACGATTTTAATATATACGCGATGGAGAAATAATTCCAATGTGTTTCGTCTTGATATAAGTAGTATATAACGACGATTTAAAAGAATTATGATAATAATAATCTGAATAAAATTGCGTCCTTCCAAATTTGTGTATATGAGTCTATTACCGCGAGAGGAGCGAAGCAACCCGATTGAAGACTGCCTCGAGCCGATTGACGCGACTGAATGCGTTGGTAAATAATATTTCATCCACGCATATTTATGGCTGTAACGAAAAACGCCACTGGGAGACGTGCTACTGCGAGAGAATGGAGGGGTAAACGGGGATGCTCTAAATTTAGCACTTGGCCAATTATGTAGCAGTTGCCTACTGGCCATAGTGCCGTCATCGACGAATAAAAGTAATGTAACTCAATGCTTTCGTCGTTTTGTCTGGTAGGGCGTGCACTCGCAATTAATCTAATCCAGAAGGACCTCCCAAATGTAAAAATTTCAAAATCTATTTTTTTTTTACTAAAGTTGGGACAGTTTCTGTTCTTAAATTTTTTTACAATTTCCATTTTATATAAANTATATATATATATTTTTTTTTTTATTTTTTTATTTTTGAAAAAGTTCTGAATTTTAGTTTAATTTTAATTTTAAAATTGTCTTTACTTTTCCCAAGTTTGAGGTAATCCAAGCTTAATGTTAGCCTCAGACTAAAGACCGCACTCGGATCGGTTTTTCTCCCTACTGGCAGTGAGAATGTTTAAAGGAGTCCCAAATAAACAATATTAAACTCCTCAAGGTCACATTTGTCTATAAGGAAGAATTGCAACGGTGGTGGAAAGTAGCATGAACAAGCTGCGCGCGTGTTCTGTTTCCTCAGAATTTCAAGCGGTGACTATGAGGTTTTTAATATGTGATCTTTTCGTGAAGGATACAGTATTGTGACAATAGTTTAAAACACCGTTTAGCAAAAGAATAAATATTATAAACAGAGGGCTACTTACAGCGGTTTTTGCTAACTCTTGACACTTTTAACGACCACATTAATTTTTCAAAAACCAAATTTATGAATTGGGAAACGAAACATCGACTTGAATTTCTGCCCTGGAAAAATATTTAAGGTTGAAGTATTCCACAGGTTTTAAAATTAGAATGGACACAGCCGCTTACATTGATACCCATATTACGACTACAGAGGCCACTTAAGTATTTATGTTAAATAGGTTGGTTGAGCTAAACGTCTCGTCGACAGCGTGATTATTAGAGACGGGGTAAGTTTCTCAGGTAGACAGGAACGGTGCATAAATGGGCCATGGCCTGTATAACGTAACCATCCGAGCATTCGCTTGGAGTAATTTAGGTAACCCACGGAAAACCGAAATCATGACAGTCGGATCTGGATTCAAACCCGAGTTCCCCCCAAACGTGAGTCTGGTGTGTTTACTTTTGAGCCACATCGCTCGGTGGTCATGTTGGTTATTCATTACCGTAAACTATATTCACGGTAAAGTAAGCACTTCTGCAATAAACGTGTAGAAATAAAAAATAATTGTTCGTAACGATACACATGCCACTAATACAAAACGTCTTGTAGGAACCCAGTTAATTTGACAGCTAATTAAAAGCAATAGTTCTAAGACTTCGCACTGTATTGCGGGTGTGATGTGTGAATGTACGGCTACTGAAGTTAATGTTTCCTGTTTTATATACTCCATTCTCGTTTACTTCCAAAATTTTCTGAAGCCCCGCCAAGGTTCTACTTCCAGGATATTCCTCCACCTCAAGCAAACAAAGCTCAGAAAATGACACTAGAGAGCCAACGCACCGCATTCGTCCGCACTCAGCGTAATATTATTTTGCACAAGAACTATTTCTTTCTAAGTATTACCAACACACATATTTTCTCTCTGTCTTTATTCGTATTAGTTATAAATGAAATATCGTGATTTTTATATAAAACATAATGTGAAAGTTTAATTTAATAAAAAATAAGGTACTTTTATGCTAAATCAAGTATAAAACGCTTGTGATACGTGACATATTTAGGAAACAACCAAACACGTCATATACATGGGGTGTTTTTCCAAAGGTTTGGTTAAAAAAGTGTGAGGAAATCGCGAATACACTATACACATTGGATTACGAATATTATCAACACATTCACTTTCCAGAAAATTATACGCATTCACTTTGATGGCGCGTGAACAAAGTGAGACGGTCCATGGCAAAGTTAATCTTACATAAGGTAAAAGGATACACAATGAGACGGAAAGTAGAACGTAAGCACCTCAATGAAAATTGCTCAATTAACCGTGAAAATATTATATAGGCTGTTCATGGTTAACTCAACACTTTTGGAAACCCTTCTTAAGATCTACTTGAATGCACTTTCTGTAGCCTTTACCGTATGTAAAATTAACATTTTAATGGGGCCAAATAACTTTATTTGTGCGTCGTTCCAGTGAAAATTGTGAAATTATTAGAAAAGTAAATAATTTACATCTTTGCTTATTTTTACACTTGTATGCATTAATAAAAACATGAATCCCAAGACACCGTTTTTCCAGTATTCACAGATTTTAACAAACTTTGTCAATTCAACAAGACATGGAACTACTTTCCCGTTCGTCGTTACCAATTTTACTGGGCACATGCCATTCAGTGCGCCCGTTCAAAATATAAGCAATTAGAGGCAGTGACATATTTCAAGGGTTGATTTCTGAGCTGCTCAGTAAATTGTGAACAGTCTTTACAAACACGTATCTCAATGGATAAAGATTCCTTCAAAACACAGGGACTGCGGTGGTGTAGTGGTTAGACCACTCGCCTGCCATCGATTCCCGGCGGGGTTGCCTGCGGATTTCCGCATGTAGGTATCGAGCCGGACGATGCTACCGGTCGGCGGGTTTCCTCGGGGATCTCCCGTTTCCCCCACCCTTACATTCCGGCGCGGCTCCACACTCACCTCCCTTCACCCTCATAGGCTTTCAAGACCTCTATGTTAAGAGCTACCCAAATCTCTTCAGTCACTCATTCCTTTCCGTCCGAGGGAAAGACACGGTTCGGTCGTTGAATATAAGATTCGCCATCAGCATGGGTGTAGGAGGAGGTTAGCTCGACCCTGCACGGTGACTCGAACGGCAAGAGAGCTTCCACGACGCAATTACCGTTACCGAACGGCGGCAGGGCGGCATTCTACGACGCTCCACACACTTCTGCCGGATATTTATGCCCGGCACTCTAGACTACTTGCCATGAAAAAAAAGGGAGGGGGGGAGGACCACGCCGTTGCACACATGAAACATGGCCTGTTCTTCGTCTTCGGCGCGACCCTCTTACCGCACGCCCTTTCACGAACGTTGTTTGTCTCCCCCTTCCCTCCTACTTCCGCTCTATATTCTCCTTGTTCGCGTCGCAGTAAATAAACAACTCCGCATTCTGTCACAGCTCGATAGAACCCAATCGCTATATTGCTACGGCTTTCCGATAACACAGGTGACGAAATGTGAGATACGTGTCAGTATATTTAAGGGTGGGCATCAGGATTTTGCAAAAGACCAGCTCTCTCGTTTGGCAAAAGACGAAAATGAATTTTTTAAAAACTATGCCCGTCTGGAATGCGTAATTTATTTAACTACTCAAATTTATGTCATTACAATTTTCACCGTAATATTTTTGCCACACCAATGTGATTGGCCACTGAAATGTCTAGTGAGAAATAATTTTCAGAAAATGTGTGGGTCAATAAAGGAAATATTTAAAAATAAATCACCATTAAATATTGCAAATTATTAAGAAAACATTTTCTTACGTGGTTATATTGTTACAATAAGGAGGAAGGCCGTTTCTGCGTTCATGAGAGATGGAGACCGTAATAGAAATAAAGGAACTACATATTATGTTTAGTTTATTCACATAATTATTATTTACAACGTTAGAATATCTATTTCCACTATTACTCCTGCTATTCCTAGAGAGCGCAAAAATTAATATCAATCTCGATTATAATTAAGGTCCTTCTCGATGTCTTTATATTGGTTACAGTTACTTAATTCATACTCATTATTTACACATATTTAATCTGCCTAGCCAGCATTCCCGATGTCTTACAGTCACGCATCCAGTTCAATAGTCCCGTCCGTCTCACTCTTCACTGCACCGATGCTCTCAGTCCACAGACTTCACTTCCGCTGGTCACTCTCGCAGCCTTTTACGCCCTGCTGACTCGTAGCTTCTTTGTCTTGGCACCCCTGTCGCTTATGCTCTCGCAATCCTCCAAACTCTCAAACTCTCAAACTGTCCATTCGGAGACCCTTCGTGGCTTAAATAGTCTCGCCCGCTCGATATGGAAGGTTCCCTGCGCCCCGAATCTCGCTGAGAGAGATAAGGGCTACGAATCAGAACGCATTTTTTCCTAAGGTAAATGCAGAAATTCAATCCGCTGAAGATCGGTGGCGCGCGAGTTGTGATAGGCTTGTCGTGGCGACACGCAGCGACATGCCTTTGTGAATCGCCGCCCGCTTCACATTACGCTCGCCTGACATTCCTTCGCTCTCGTGAATGGAATGGGGGCAAAGAAAGCTATGAAGAACATTTAGCGCGTAGTAATATAATATAATTTTGTTACATGGAAATTGTTTAAAACAACTGATTGTTTTATTCAGGCTTAGCTGGCATGACTCGTATTCTAAAGGTAGAGGATATGATCGTGTTAACCAACCTCTTGATGATCACTTCAGCGCGGTTTTTTAATTCATATTCGTATACTTTCCAAGTAAATTTTCTTTCATATATACAATTGTATGTAAACATTTATTGTAGATTTTTTAAAATTAGTATTACGTGTAATTATTATGTTTTTGCAATTAAATCACGTTGTAAATGATTAATAATTGCACATTTATTCAAAAGCATATGTCGCTCCTTACTGTGTATCTATCTCATACCTACCCCATTTAGAGGTTTGTCTAGACGTGACCACCAACTGTTTAAGTGAAAATAATTTGTATAAATTACTAATAATTTTATCTTATCATTAATTTATTTCAGGTTACCTCACATTTAGTATATAACCTGTTTTTAATTAAGCATAATTACGCCCAGATGCGTTTAACTAAAATAATTTCTCTATTTTAGATACATGTCTACGCGTTCTGTTGTCAGTGCTTAATTTTTCACAATATTTTTTTAATTTCATAATGTGATATATATATAATTAAGGACCACATAAATTTAAATATTTGTAGTCAAATGATTATGGTTTTCGATATATAGCACCGACAAGTCGAAAATTTCGGAATATAGTAGCCTATGTTTCTATGCTCCTAATTAACGTTACTAACTAAATTGCATCTCATGAGATCTATATAAACACATATAAATTAATTAACAAGCATATTCACTAATCGGAACTAAGGTATTGGCATCCTGGATCTATAAAGAAAATTTGATATTTTTGCCAATATATTTTTATTTGTCCAAGAGAAACTAATAAATATTAATAAATCTCATGGGGGGTGATTTAGTTGGAAAGCAAAGTTAATTAGCGGCAGAGAAACATAAGTTCCCGTATTCAGAAATGTTTGAATTGTCGGTGCTATATTTTGAAAACTATAATCATTTGACTACAGATATTTACATTTAAGTGGTTCTTATAGAAAAATCTTTCAGATAATGAAATAAAAATTATCGTATAATATGGTTATAAAAAGCTGTACCATCCCTTATNAAGTTAATTAGCGGCAGAGAAACATAAGTTCCCGTATTCAGAAATGTTTGAATTGTCGGTGCTATATTTTGAAAACTGTAATCATTTGACTACAGATATTTACATTTAAGTGGTTCTTATAGAAAAATCTTTCAGATAATGAAATAAAAATTATCGTTTAATATGGTTATAAAAAGCTGTACCATCCCTTAAGCAGAGATTATTCGTTTTAAGTGTCATAACAGAACAGTCAGGGTCATTACTGAAAATGTTTCATTTTAGAAGTATTACATTTCATAGTTCTGTGCAAATGTTTGTACTCGATTGTTAATAAGTGTCCTCTGGTTGTCATTACAAGGTGAGAATGAATTAGTATAAAATTTTGTATTAACTAAGTTAGTTGTTGCATAAATATGCGTTAGTAGTTCGTCCGTAATGATGGGTAAGGTAATTAGCTGAGCTTCTATTGTAGAATTTTTCAATGAATCCTCCTAAATTTGAATAAGTATGAAATAGATAAAAANGTAATTAGCTGAGCTTCTATTGTAGAATTTTTCAATGAATCCTCCTAAATTTGAATAAGTATGAAATAGATAAAAATGTAGAATGGCGGGTGACATATGCTCTTAAGCGTTTCTCTCTTTGTGGAAACTGAACAGCGTGGTTGACANAAAAAATGTAGAATGGCGGGTGACATATGCTCTTAAGCGTTTCTCTCTTTGTGGAAACTGAACAGCGTGGTTGACAAACAAGTGAGCGAACAAGATGACTGTCTCTCTGCATTCACCCAGCATGCTGCTTTCACGTCGCCCCATTTCTTTCTTCTGGAGATGTCCTCTTGTTGAGATGCGCTCTGCTCCGTTCATTCCCCTCCGCCACCCCCATCTCAGAGATACTACTCGTGCCAGTTTGGTCAAGCTATAAATATTTAAATGGACGTGAGATATGGATTTGATATAAACGATAATTATTGTGGAGGTTCCTCTTTTGTAATACCTCTAACTTATTTGCTTTCTGCTTTATGTGACTGTAGTGATGTTTTTGATGTGTATGTATTTGTTTAATTAATTACATATACTGTTAATGTATGTAGGTGTGTGAATGAGAGTTTGCGAGTAAACATCCCATTATTATTTTATTTTTGTATATTTTTAGGAAACTGACATAATTTTAGATGTAGCAAACATAAAATGTCTTATATTAGTAAATTTTTTTGTCTTTTCCCCCGTGTTTAAATAGTTATTTGCCGTGATTTTTTTTCCTTCAGAAAATCTTAAACCACATTGCAGTTTCAGAATTGTTGCTAATCGATTTTATCTTGTGGTTTATTTTTATAAATAGTGCAATTATATGTATGTGAATATATGTCATATATGTATATGTGGTTTTGTGTATGTGTATGATATGCATATACGTATACGCATAAAATCAAATATCAAGACAGAAATTGTGTAAGTTCACTATTCAGCTTAATTTAATTTTATGTAAGTTCCTCTTTATATATTTAATATAAGCTGCTTTCTAATTTTATAGTAACCATCAAGTTTTGTTTCATATTTTATTTATTTATTTTAATAAATAATAAGTGTTATGTTTTCTTATGTAAAGTGGCTAAGTATAAGAGAAGGTGATAGATAATGCCTTAACTTCGTCACAAAAAATAAAGAAGTTTAATAATAATAATTATTATTATTGTTGTTGTTGAGTACCTCTGCAGCCGTTGTCGCGTTGTTCGAATCCCGGCGCCGTCGCACGCACTTTCAGTTTCGACAGCAATCTGCTCCACAAAATGTCGTCACGCTCGGTTCCAACGCCTCGCCCCATCGCTCCTGATGCAAATCAGCTCGTGTCACTGCCAGCTGACGTCACTCTTTCGTAACACGGCAAGCTTCACTCTCTAGTCTCGGAACCTGTCGTTTGTAAATGTTAATGTAAATAACACATACCCTTTTGCAAGTTTAAGATTGAATTTTTTTTTTTTTACGTTGAGGATATTTCATGATTTCGTAAAATATCAACGATAAAACGAAGAACAAGATAATTTGAAATATAACGTATAAAAGGTAGTTTTTTTGGTGTGAATATGTATTAAGGTCATGGTAATGGCGATGCATTTCATTTGAAATCGGATGGTTGATTCATCTGCCATTTAACTGCTGGCTATTTTGGCTTTAAATTGTCTCTCATAAGTTTTAATTTTAATATTCACGACCCGCATAGCAAATTTTAGAAAATATATTTTTCATGACGTCTTATTAACATGGCGAATTAATTATTTATAACAATAACATGCAATATTAGTTTCGTTCCATTTTAAGGTTTGTACGAAACAATTATATAAAATTTAAAATTCCCGTTACTCGTTTTTATATATTACACTGAGGCAACAGACCCTGCAACATTGTCAGACTCTCGTTTCGTATCATAACCAAATAAATATCGTATGATGAAAATCTACAATTTCATTGTACCCTCTTGAGCGTCCAATATACCCTCTTGAACGTCCATCGTGCCTTCTTGAACGTCCATTTTACCCTCTTGAACGTCCATAAGGCAGAGGTTTACAACCCATGGCCCACTGCCCATTTTATGGCCCGTCCCGATAACTGGAATCACATTTAGCACATTTTTTTGTTGGAATACTAAATCTGACAACGATAAATTATGTACTTTTAACGGCACTTCTTGCCTCCGTGAGAGAAATAAACTAATTACTTTGAGACAACATTTTAGTTAAATACGCCTACAGAAAAAACACATTAAAATACCAGTATTTATTTATTTCAAATTAACATGTCATAATTATAAAATAAGCAACATTTAACAAAATATTTATTTACAACTTATTCATATTACATATTTATATCAATATATAGTAAGTATAAAAAACAGACAAATAATATCTTTAATATGATTAATAAAAAATTTAAAAAGTTCAAGTAATTCACCATGTATANTATAAAAAACAGACAAATAATATCTTTAATATGATTAATAAAAAATTTAAAAAGTTCAAGTAATTCACCATGTATATCATTAGTTTCCATTTAAATGAAGAAGTGATACACGTTTTTACAGAAGCTCTTTTTGCGAATACTAAATAATAATAATTGTATTATATACATACTTAATGTGAACCATGTGATGATTAGTTCATCAATGTTTATATTATTTTCATACAAATCACGGTATCAACAAATTGACGCTAGTTATTTTAACANGTGATTAGTTCATCAATGTTTATATTATTTTCATACAAATCACGGTATCAACAAATTGACGCTAGTTATTTTAACATTATACTATATTGCAACAAAGATATTTTTGAACATCCACTACACAAGAGTAGTGGTTGTAATTTCGGTTCCTACCTCGGGAACGAATCTTACGATTTCATTATATATAAATATAATGTTATTACTACCTAATTGGACACTAGAAAAGCGCTACAGATACGAGCTTGACCAACCAGTTCTTTCGGCGTGTGTTGGCTCTCAGTACAAAGTCTTATGGTTACTCCTGGTGGACGATTCTGTGATGTAGGAGATTTTTAAAATCACGTTTTTGGTCTGCCCTGACAGGAGAATGTCGCTGTAGCGCCATCAGACTAGGAGAAGCAGGCTACCAAAACAGTCAAAAATAATATACTAAAAACTATCAAAAAAAATTTTTTGTGGATTTTTAAAAGGAAATAATTTTTTAAATAAAATTTTGCTAACTCACGTGGATTTAATTTTCTTTCTAATGGCTTCTGTAAATATAATAAGTGTGATGTCATCTAGAAGAAATTGTAGAGCGTGATACACAAATCTACATGCGAGAGAAAAATTTACAAAATACATCCAACAAAATTTTCCCTGCTAAGTACTATCCTTGCATAGTGTTTAGCAATCTACAGAAAATTATATGGTGATAAAATCTCAATCCTGTCGTTGCGTTTTCGCTAAGAATTAATAAAGATGTATATGAATTCAAAACCAATATTTTCCAGTAAAATGTTTGTAAATTATAGTTAAATTCATATATAGATAATTTTTACACTGCGTATATATATATATATATAAAAGATTTACACTAAGTAAAATTTGACTGTATTAAAAAAAACCTATACAATATATAAACAATATATATAAAGAAACTCTGCCCACGGCTCCACTTGCGTGGACTACAGAATTATTGTATAGGTTTTTTTTTNAAACAATATATATAAAGAAACTCTGCCCACGGCTCCACTTGCGTGGACTACAGAATTATTGTATAGGTTTTTTTTTTAATACAGTCAAATTTTACTTAGTGTTAACCTTCTATACTCTATACATATTATAAAACTCAACGTCTCGGTGAATTAAATGGTAAAAACACTTATAAGTATTTCTCTTTTATAGATAGAAGTATGCTGCTGCGGAGTTTTTTTTTAGGTTTTTCTATTCTATACAATTCTTTACTACATGATATTAATCTATCTTTAACGGTTTAGACAACATATTGCAATAGAGCGCGCTGGCGGTAAACTTTTTTCCGACTGGATTTACTATTATCGTTTGTAAACTNGCTGGCGGTAAACTTTTTTCCGACTGGATTTACTATTATCGTTTGTAAACTTTTTGAGATTTTTCCTAGTGATAAAAAGTAGTCAATATCACCTTTCGGCCCTCCAACTATTTTTGTGCAAGAAATAATTACGTCGATCCGTTGCTCCGTTGTGACGTGAAAGAAGAATAAACAAACAAACAACCAAATACGCTTTCGCATTTATAATATTAGTTAGGAGTTATCTAAAAATAGTTGTCTTATTTTTCATATAAAGTAAATGCAATAATAATGAATTTAAATGTAAGCGTGTCCGTGTTTCTGTAAAATGACTATAAACATGGTCTTTGCTTCTTTGTGAGATAATAGTAAATACTGTATTGTAGCAATCTGATATCTAAATACTCGAACATGATCACGTGTTCTTTACTGGGGTACACTTCCTCACACAGATTCATAAACTGTTCCACAAGTTAGTGGTTTAATGATGTCATGAATCTTGATTCACGATGATATAGAAAACAATTATGGTTGCAGAAAATAATGTAAAGGTTTTATAAAATGAAATAAGAAAACAATCAAATTGAAATTACATCTGCAGATAAAACCAGAAATCGTTATTAAAATATTAAAATGTTCTAAAAAATAACATTGGGACGTAATTCTCAAATATAATAAAACATGTATATCTCACGTTTAGAAAAATTTGCAGTTTCTGTAGACTTGTGTTCTTGTTTATTTACTCCAACAGTAAAGTGATTTAACGTAACTACGTTCAACTGTATTAAGTACAAAATATACTGGTTTTATAGTTTCTGGCAATTATGAAAGTACTCTCTTAAAGTCAATGCTTTTTATGACCAAAATCTTACAACAATATTCCTAGAAAGGAAAATATTCATGGTGGCAGCCAATTATAATTGTGCCCATAAAAACAAATGCGAGATAAAAAGAACTTCTTCGTAAAATATAAAAAAATATTTATAATCCCGATATTTTACAGACAAGTGTAAATAATAAGCTAAGCGGGTCCTCTCCTTATTGCTCCCATTCCCGTGAGCACACCTACAAAATGTTAACGTTACATGCAATTACGATCATGGATATAAAATTTTTAAAACTGAAGTTAATTTAAAGAAAAAATTAATGGTTTACTCGCAACGACTTGTTTTCCCACATTTAATCCTAAGTTTCCATCACCATCACCAAACAGAAAGTAGATGATGATAAATATCTCTTTTAACGATTAAGTACTCCAGAAATTACTATTTTGAAGCAGAAAATACATATTATGTAATTACTGCATTACAGCTCTTACCTAAATAGCTCTTACCACGTGATTCTAATACCTTGAAATGTTAGAACCTAGTTACCAGACTCGGCCGAGGAGGACAGATTTTGTCATATCCCCCCCTTTGTCGCTACGACACAAGGGATGGACTCTATAAGAAGATTAGGCAGGCGAGAGTAGGCTTGCAGTGACTTTGGTGGAGTTTCCCCGTTTAAAAGGAGACTGCTGTCGGCGGGGTACTAAGTTTCCCAACTCAGTGTTTCTTGAAAAATAATGGCTTACCGAAACTCACCGTGCCGTTCCGACATAAATTAACAGTAAAATTTTAATGTGTAAAAATAACTTTTTATGTGGCACAAATGTAAGGGAACACTGGAATCTTACACCACTTATTTTATTGCACCGCTACTATGGGTTTGCATTAGCAAAAGGAAAATTCATAAAGAGACATATATTTTTTGGTAATGCTCACTTCAAATTTGTTAAATTTCTTGCAATTTTGTAACTTTATATTTTACGAAAAGGAATTTATGAGGTGTGATTATTATCCTGCCTGTTCAGCAATTAATACCTAGCTTGCATGGTTACTTGTTTAAATTTAAAAAATGTAAACACCTTATTTACTATCAAGTGATTTTTTTTCTTCCACATTTAAACGAACCTGATGTAATTTCGCATGTTTGCTCATGCAATGCAGTTTGCCTTCAGCGGCTTCGCATCAGTGCACAGTGGAACTGAACGTGGTGTACGTGTGAGTGTGCTTGTTTGTCACGATGTGACCGATGAAAGATTCTTCAGGATCGGTAACACTGATGTGTAGAGACCGGATTATATCCAAATGCATATTTGCATATATGAATGCATATTTTGTCTATTTTTGCAGGTTTTAACATATTTTAATGAAAACCTGCTGATGTGTCATATTTGCGCCATTTTTACAGATCTAAATACGTTTAGGTAGGTACATTTCCAAACGTAACAACATTGCTTGCTACTAACCTAAATAAAACGCACGGCTTTCTTAGCATTCGCGCATCTTTTTCTCAGGNCGCATCTTTTGCTCAGGAAAGTAAACACAGAATCGCGCGGGACAAGAACGGGTGACACCTTTTCGCTTCTACCGCACTTCTCCCACAGGCCAATCGAAACAAAATAGGCGCGGTTTTGTTGTTGACATAATAACTTGTTGTGCACTGCTAGTTTAATTCGTCTTTGATTGTGTGACAATTTAAAGTGTACGATGCCTCCAGAGAGAAAAAGTGTGTCAACGTGGATAGTGGATTATCCTGGACTATTTACTTATGACGGGAACATTTTATTCTGTCGAGTCTGTGAGAAAAATGTTTTGTACATGAAAAAATTTCAAATAACCAGGATGTTAATACAAATCTTCATATCGCAGCCTTGAACAAGAAGGGTCCACGACAACAACTTTTAACTGCGGCAAGTAGCAGTGCCTTTACTTCTTAAGGCAAACGATAAAAAGTTTTGCTTCGATATATGTGAAGCATTACTTGCAACTAATATTCCTGTTTACAAAATATCAAATCCTACCTTCAAACGTTTTCTAGCAAAACATTGTTTGAATCAAAATATACGAGATGAATCAACATTATGTAAAAATTACATACTAAAAATTTACCAAAGTGTCTTGGAAGAAATACGGAATTACCTCAAAGATATCATTATACGGATTTCGTCTGACGAAACTACAGACAGTTGCGGCAGTTAAACTGCGAATTGGATAATCGGAAAATTGGAACTAAAGCCTTCTTCTTCTTATCTGGTACCCTGCAAATAACTTTAAAAGACAAATTATTCTTCCTTCGCCAGATTTGTGAATGGGGATATAAAGAAATATTTCCAGGTCCTTTTGTAGATGAAAGAGTGTACATATATTTATCTCAGATGCAGGCCCCTATATGATCCAGGTAGCCAATGCCCTCCAAGTATTTTATCTTAATTTGATTCATGTCACCTGGTGTGCCCACGGAGTTCATCGACTCGCCGAAGAAGTACGATGCACGTTTGGAAATGTAAATTAATTGATTTCGTCAACAAAGAAGTTATTTCTCAAGGCACCCATTCACATTAAAGCATATAAAGAAAAACTTCCTACTGTGCCTTCCTTTACCCCCTGAACCAGTGGTGACCCGATGAGGAACGTGGCTTGAAGCTGTACTGTTTTACAATCAACATTTCTATGCCATTAAAGGTGTAGTAAATAGCCTCGACAGCGCAGATTCTATGGCAGTTTGTCAGTGCAAGGAAGCATTTGAAGACTCTTCTATTAAAAAGAGCATTGCGCTTATTAGCACCCATTTTCCCCACATACCGAAGACTATTAGGAAACTTGAAACGTATGGTTTGACGTTGAATGAATCCATTCTATTTATGTGTAAAATCCGCCAAATTAACTCCGAATTGCCAGAAATATTCTTGCATAAACTTAAAAAAAAGTTTCGTAAAATTGTGCACAACAACTCCGGCTTCGAACCTTTGTGTCTAATTAATTGTTTCATTATTGGCACGGGTGAACTTTTGCCTGAGACGATATCTGCTTATCTAGCAGCAAAATTCAAGTATTGCCCGGTAACCTCGGTGGACGTGTAACGTTCCTTTTCCACTTATAAAAATATTTTAAGTGATAGAAGGTACAACTTTACAACTGAACATTTAGAACAATACATGATTGTAAACGTTTACAAAAACAACAAAGAATTTTGATTAAATTTTATAAAAAAACAAAACTATTCCATTTTTTGTTTTATTATATGTTGCATGTTTTCACGTATAACTTGCATATTTTAGGCTTTTTTCATGCATGCTTATTTCAGTTTTTTATGTTGCATATAATCCGGTCTCTACTGATGTGTTTATATATCCTAGTCATAAACAAAGCATTTCCTGATTTTTAATAGATTTGTTTAAGTATGTGAGAAAAAGGTCGATTATAATTGGTTTTAATAATATTTTATTAATTCCTGTGTGAGCTACCGGTTGCGCTGAACCCGCCCAACGAATTAAGTCGAGTATGTGCTTGGCGAACCGCTCCGCGCACCGATATCAGTGGTTGCTGCTGATTCTTAAATCCTTTCGCATTTTCGCTCCGTCTGTGGGTGCCCATTGTGGACTTTTAGGCGTGCTTGCAGAGTTAGTTGCCTGTATTACAGTTCATTGTGCCCATAAACGATCTTAAGTGCTCTGTTGTAAATAAAGCTCTCTATATCCCTCTGTGTAACATTCTAAAATAATTAGATTCACATACTTATAGCAGTGTCGCGCATGTCTTTGGCTGGTGAGATACCTGGTCTTAGCACTTGATTTCAAACGTAATTCCGAACATTTAGGCAAAGGGGTGATTATGAATGTTTCCGCCGTCGTGAAACTATTCTAAAATATCTGATCGCTTAAGAAAGTTTCCTACCTGGTGCTTTTTTCGCGTTTGTATCTCAGAAGCGTGCGAGCGATAAGGGCCACACCGACATGTGCATCAAGTGCGCCATCGCCACTAAGTGCAAAGCTTTGAACTGGCGTACAGTATTTTCGTCGTGTTGCCTGTACCTGCTATTCCTTAAGGGGTGCGCCTATCATTTTATTGGTGGAAAGTCTGTAACAAGTTCATTACAGGCTCCTATTATAGTTTGGCTCGTGTCCGGAGAGTATATTTTCAGATACACCGTATAAAATATGGATTGCCAAGAAAGCTATAAAAAAAATATTTTTACTGTGTGTGATATCTTGCAAGCAATATTCCGTCCTCATATGAGAAATGATTTATTTTCATATTAGGCGTACGTTAAGTAAATGCTTTTAAAAATAACGTATTTCAAACATACTATAATGGATCTTTCTCCACTTAGGAGATCGCTTACTTACATTATTTGGGAAATACAGAATGGCCTAGAATAATTTTTTAAAATATAGTACGTTCACAGTTACTTCCAACGTTTCCAAAGCCCTGCCAAAGTTCTACGTTCAATTTGTTCCTCCGCTTCGTCCAAACAAAGCTTCACCAAGCCTATAAAATTACTCCAAAGAGGCAGCGCACCTCATAATTTCGCACTCCGTTTAATAATAGCTTCCATAGGAACTATTTCTTACTAGCCATTACCAACACACCTATTTTCTCACTGCTGTAATCGTATTGAGTATATACAGTGTAGTTTATAAATAAAGAGAGTACATATTAAAAGCTTGTGATGAACGACACATTTTGGAGAGAACTATACATGTTATACATGGGCTGATTTTTCAATGGTTTGATACAAAAAGTGTGAGTAAACCGCGAATAGACAATAAATACAGTATGGGCTGGTTTTGCGCTGACGACATGATTGATCGAAACTTATTGATACCAACGTCATCTTCTGTGAATGAAGGGCGAGGCGCACTGTGCGCATATTGATCTGTCTTGATTCCGTGCGTTGCTCTTGCGTATGAATGCCCCTCCTCCCCTTGAGGCTATACGAGAAGATGAAGTGCCGTACTTGCCTGGAGGATGCTGCGTCTTCCCAGGTTGCGTCGGGAGACATTAATGCTGCGACTTGTACTGCTTTGTGACGCTCTAATTAACTTACGACGCACTTGGAGGCACTAATGGCCCGTGTATCGTTGCACATACCGCGAAGCCATTTCAAGCTGTGTGAAACTTTATTGCAGAAACGTTTTCGCACCGTTCGATTTCCCATCTTTCTCGGCTGCTGGCAGAGCTTTTAGTTCGCCATCCGCTTTCCGGTACTCGGATGGAAAAACAAAGACGCTAATTAGTAACAGTCTCATTTTGCGCGAACGGTTTTACGCATTAGTGGTTTCAAGATCAATGTTCACACGTTTTTTTCGGCAGACGAGGTGGGTTGTATCTGTGCTTCAGTTATCTACCTTGTGGCAAATGGTGCAGACATGAGATTATACACATTTCTTAACAGCTCAAAACCACATAAGTTTATGGCATCGCTTTGGAATCCAGTCCTCTCGCATATTTTCCCTACATTCAAGAGAAACTTGTCGTATCAAGGTGGCTGTTTGATACTAACTCGGCGGTTTAACAATGCTATTATACTCTACTGGATAACGCTCTCAGGGTAAACACACATTCAAATGAGGAATAAATACACTATGTACTAACTATTCTGTCGTGGTGGCGCCCTGTCCAGTAATTTCGGTTCTTAGAGTTTCCGACAGTTTCCAGGGTGCAGCATCCGCTACCGTATTTTGCAGTTCAAAGAATTCTAACAATGTTACAAATAATTGGTGTTCCTGCAAATGAAAACCAGCGAAACAGGCAGCGAGCGATGAGACATTGCCAACTATTTCTACTATAGCGGAAGCATTAAATATAAGTAGAGGAGAGGATTGTATTATGGAATACCATTTACATTTCTAAAAATAACTTTACTGGTTTTTTAATACAAATCCCCAAAATCATCATGAGTACATACTATAATTAATTGTGATGAACTGTCACTTGTAAAAAAATACTATTTATTTTGTTGTTATAAAAAAAATATTTAACAAAAGTTACAAATGGAGGTTAATATGAAATAGTTGGGTAATATGGAAAAGGTGGTTTGAACCATTAAAAAACCAATTAGACTTCATAAAACATGGTTATTTTAAACTATAAAAACCATACTTTTAATATTATGAGCAATTCATTTCTGCTTCGAGTATATTTACAAAAGTCACAGATATAATCTTCTTTCTCTGCTCCGGTACAGTCAAGGTGAGCCCACAGAGAACAGCTGAATCATTGAATCCAAATTTCCCCTAGTTGATGTTCGGAGAATTGTCCGTTACAGAAGATACATTCAGCGTATTTGTTTTCCGGTTCTTTAGTTGATGCCATGAAGTCCATTACAGATGATACATAAGAATGGAACGATTCATCGCTGCTAACACTGGAGTCATCTCTAGTAGGTTTAGGTCTAGAAGGTCGGTCTAAGTTTATTTTCATAACAGGGGTCTTTGAATGTTTGGCTTCTTTTGTTGTTTTGAAGCTTTTAGTTCCTTCTTTTTGCCTTTTTCTTTCAGTTCATCATCTAACTTTTTTATATGGGGAGTAAGTTATTATAGAAGAAGACCCAGCTGTCCTGCCTCTATTTGACTTCTGCTTTTTTGGAGGCGGTGGTGATATCTCTATGGGTAGGACAAAATTTGTTGACTTAGACGTATCAGAGACAACCACATCAGGTATCTTGGAAGAACAGGGTTGAGATGAATCAGAGCTTGTAGACGAACATGGAAGAGGGTCATTTGTTGGTCTCATAGNATCTTGGAAGAACAGGGTTGAGATGAATCAGAGCTTGTAGACGAACATGGAAGAGGGTCATTTGTTGGTCTCATAGTCTGAGGCCTAGGAAATGTGAGTGTAGAAGCAATAAAATCTTCACTGCTAAAAACATTTGCATTGACAGGATAAATACCAGTCAATCTGAAGCCGTTTACTGCTATGTCCCCTCGTTGTACTTTAAGGGAGGCCCTGCCAAACAGTTCCATCATATCAAAGATATTCAAGGGCCTTGAGCTATACCTTAAAAAAGATCGCACTTCCTCACTATAGTGAGACTTTAATGGACCCATAAAGGTTTTATCCAAGGGTTGGATTTTATTTAAAACAGGGGGAAGGGGGGGTAGACATAAAATCGTAACATGAATTTCCCTTGCTAAATTAATTACGTCAATGTTACGCTTGTGGGTTGTGTGCCCGTCAAGGAGAAGCAGGACAGGTGGCTCAGCTGAGAGTTTTGTTACAGCAATGAAATGTTTAAACCACTAAGTAAACATGTTTGTCTGTATCCAACCAGACGGGTGGTACGATGCGATGGTGCCTGGTGGAGCACCTCTAAGAAGTTGTTCATTCATGTTCTTCCTCGGGAATATCACAAGGGGCGGGACGAAGTCACCTCCTGCACTGATACAGCGAATTATGGTAACGAGAGAACCTCTTTCAGCTGAAGTAAGGGACCCAATTTGTATCTTTCCTTTTAGGCCTACTACATGAGGAACTTTACCTTACCTGTTTCGTCCACATTAAATATCCTGTTAGGAGGACAGTCGTGTTTTTTTGAAAACACCATCGATCAGGTCAAAAAGCTTGTCTACTTCTTCTCTATTAAATCCCCTGGCTCTGGCAAAACATTTGCCCATGGGTTTACGGACTGAAAATTTTGGGTTCCTTTTCATAAAAGCGTAATACCAGTCTTTGCTAGCAGTTTCGTCCTTTAATGGATGGGGTATGTCATTGCGAACCGCAAGTTAAATCCGTTCTGACGTCTGTAGGGATTTTGTGAGCCCATAGAACATGGCCTCCATCTCAACTAAATATTTTTGTAACGCGTCTTCTAGTTCTTTAGGAAAAACTGGCTTACGGCGAAGAGTATTGAGGCTACTACCTTTGCATTTTTCTCCTTNTGAGCTATACCTTAAAAAAGATCGCACTTCCTCACTATAGTGAGACTTTAATGAACCCATAAAGGTTTTATCCAAGGGTTGGATTTTATTTAAAACAACGGGAAGGGGGGTAGACATAAAATCGTAACATGAATTTCCCTTGCTAAATTAATTACGTCAATGTTACGCTTGTGTGTTGTGTGCCCGTCAAGGAGAAGCAGGACAGGTGGCTCAGCTGAGAGTTTTGTTACAGCAATGAAATGTTTAAACCACTAAGTAAGCATGTTTGTCTGTATCCAACCAGACGGGTGGTACGATGCGATGGTGCCTGGTGGAGCACCTCTAAGAAGTTGTTCATTCATGTTCTTCCTCGGGAATATCACAAGGGGCGGGACGAAGTCACCTCCTGCACTGATACAGCGAATGATGGTAACGAGAGAACCTCTTTCAGCTGAAGTAAGGGACCCAATTTGTATCTTTCCTTTTAGGCCTACTACATGAGGAACTTTACTTTTAAACACAGACAAACCTGTTTCGTCCACATTAAATATCCTGTTAGGAGGATAGTCGTGTTTTTTTGAAAACACCATCAATCAGGTCAAAAAACTTGTCTACTTCTTCTCTATTAAATCCCCTGGCTCTGGCAAAACATGTGCCCATGGGTTTACGGACTGAAAATTTTGGGTTCCTTTTCATAAAAGCGTAATACCAGTCTTTGCCAGCAGTTTCGTCCTTTAATGGATGGGGTATGTCATTGCGAACCGCAAGTTAATAGGCAAGACTGCAGACATCCCTTTTTGTGAGCCCATAGAACATGGCCTCCATCTCAACTAAATATTTTTGTAACTCGTCTTCTAGTTCTTTAGGAAAAACTGGCTTACGGCGAAGAGTATTGAGGCTACTACCTTTGCATTTTTCTCCTTACTGTTGACAAGGCGGAAGAGAGACGCTCTGGGAACCTGGAGTTCCTTGGACGCCTTAAGGTACCCCATCTTCTTCTCACGAACAGCTTCTATAGCCTTAGCCATCTGCGTCTGACACCAAAGCTTACGCTTCTTTCCCTCATCTTCCTTCTTTCTATGCATATCTGAAAAAAAACACAGACTATTTAAAACTCTTGCAACTAGAAAAGGGGGGGGGAGGGTTACGTTTAAATAGATGAAACACATCTGAAAACAAATGATTTGTAGGTCTTGACTATAGACTAATTTTCAAATAACAGAAAAATTATGTTTTGTTTCCATTCCAATGGATTTAGCTTTTAAAACAATGTACTTTGGTTTTAAATTAGGCTATATTACTGTTTATATAATTAATAATTATTGTTAAGCTATCACTATTATACTCAAAACTCATTTTTTAACTTTATTTTTATTCCGTATATTTTGTCGAGTTATATATAATACTATACTTTTACGTCGGGTATTATGAAATATCTGGTATTCCATTATACCCGACACGCCATCTNTAGGTCTTGACTATAGACTAATTTTCAAATAACAGAAAAATTATGTTTTGTTTCCATTCCAATGGATTTAGCTTTTGAAACAATGTACTTTGGTTTTAAATTAGGCTATATTACTGTTTATATAATTAATAATTATTGTTAAGCTATCACTATTATACTCAAAACTCATTTTTTAACTTTATTTTTATTCCGTATATTTTGTCGGGTTATATATAATACTATACTTTTACGTCGGGTATTATGAAATATCTGGTATTCCATTATACCCGACACGCCATCTNGGTTATATATAATACTATACTTTTACGTCGGGTATTATGAAATATCTGGTATTCCATTATACCCGACACGCCATCTTGTAAAATGAACCTTTAAACTGATGGACAAAACATTGTCAGCTAAATAACGATCACAGTATAGCAAACTACAATTATTTTAGTGTACATTTTAACATAAATGTTCAAGTCACATGTGTACTAGTAGGTTAAAATGTGTGGAAACTTACCTGCAAAAACTCATGAAAATCACAAAACACACTTTGTTCTGTAGCGAGTGGTACGATAACAACAATCGGTCAACTCTCACTGCACTGCATAATGGGAGTCTTTCTTGAGTAGTTCATGATATTCCCACGTGATAGCAGCACCAAACAGATCTGAAACCTCTGTATTCCTTATTTCCCGACTATTCCATAATACCCTCCTCTCCTCTATATATTTCAATTCAATACAGTTAATTTTATACACTTTACGACCTTCCGCAAAATAATTATTTATTGTTGTTTTCTCTTTTTAAAAATAATTTAAATTACACCTGTTATATCCCAATGCTTTACATACTCNTAATTATTTATTGTTGTTTTCTCTTTTTAAAAATAATTTAAATTACACCTGTTATATCCCAATGCTTTACATACTCCAAAAAAAAAAAAAAATTTCGTTGAATCAAAAACATTTTTTTTGGCTGAACCGAATTAATTGTTTGTATATCGGACTGAATATTTTGTTGAAGAAACTAAATTATATGGTTGTTCTTATTTGGTTGCGCCAAACTAAAATTTGGTCGTTGCAACTAAAGATGTGTTTCTAAATACGCACTACATTAAAGATTTTCGGTTAATACAAAAAAATTGGAAGCCCGACTGAAATTCAAAACTTGATCGTTCGCACCCGAGAGCTACGCCCTTGCGACGTCAGCCGAAGTCACAACTGATGAGATTTGAGTGTTATTAAATATAAAAATGTTGTAATATATTTAGAAAATACAACCTATTCGTGTTTTTCTATTTGACACTTAGAAGGAGTAAATAAAATAACACATATAAGTGATTCAAATTATTATCAATTTAATAATTTCAGAAGTTTAAAAACACCAAAAAATATTGGGAAAATTACCAGACATTTGTAAGGAAATTTTTGCAAACTGGTTTGGGAAACACATTGTTCTTTACATGCATGATAGAATTGCCGAACTTTGGAGTAAAATACACTTACATGGATGGGAATATTACTACCTTATGACATGAGCATCTTCTCAACATTATCTCAACAGCTCGATGGGAGAACGTAAGGAAGAAACAAAACTAAATGCCATGTTGGACAAATTGTAGGACTTATATTAGTTAGGACAGGCAACATACTAAGCAATAAAAATTAATTTTAAGGTATAAAGTACGTAAAATGCATTTAGAAAATAGTTATAAATGAAAAGTGTGTGAGAAAGAAAAAAGAAAATTTGTAAGAGACTATGGAAAACGGATAGCTTTGGTTCCCGTGTTTAAATCTAAATATATACCTTAACCTTTACCCGCGTAATTTTTATGATGGAATTATTAAGGAGTTGTAAAAGTATTGACTTCGAAGTAGTAACAAAGCCGCTATGGGATTTGACACAAACCTTGCTTTGTAGTGAAAAAAAAACACTGCAATCTGTTACACAATATAATTATTATAGCGAGTTCCAGGAACAACTAATTTTTCAAGTTACTCTTAGAATGGTGGGAAGGTTCAAGTGAATAATAAGACATATTTTAGGAAAAACTTGTGTAGTTATTTGAATACAAAATTTTGCAAGTAAGTAAAATTGATTCTTTATTTCTATTTTTCGTGGTGAAGTGATTTAGTGCATTCATAATCACTACAACATTCAGGTTTTTGCCGTGTTGCAATAGATAGCGCACCGGCCACTCGAGATGAAAGACTGCGGTACGAGGCCACCCATAAGTGATGAGGGTTTTACAAACTTGGCTTCAGTTACAATCCGTCTGAGTACATATGAAGTAATGAAATAAACAATATTAATCACCTCCAATTATTTTATACATCATTTTCTTATGTTGTATAGTAAATATTCCTATACTTGCATGGGATTTTCCCACACTTTTTCCAGGTACTTCTCCATACAATTGTAGAGTAGTATTTTAATTATTATGTAAATTTACTCTACATTAAAGACGTAACTTTACCTTACATGTAGAGATAATAAGTTTCCCTGATATGTAAAAGATTTTGACCTCAGATTTTTTTTACAGTGAAAACACTGTAGATATTAATTTGTTCAGCAAGTTGAAATCAATGCCCCGACGAACATTTTTCGTGGCCGTTAATTACCTGATTATTCTGATCCTATTAAATATACNCATTTTTCGTGGCCGTTAATTACCTGATTATTCTGATCCTATTAAATATACACTCTCTTCAGCACAACACAGCCTTGCTTAGGGTAGAATTCTAATATTTTGTTTACCTTTTGTGAAAAATATTCGCCAGTCTCTGGTGGTGTATGTTTCACGAAAAACGCTGCTTAATAATTCACAAGGAATAATCAAGTGCTTTTTTGAGGTCGAAAAATGTAATTCCATAAGAAGACAAGATGTACACTAAAGTAAAATACCACAAAAACTGGCGAGAAAATAAAAACGTTGTAGAACTAAAAGTTATGCTGTCTTTGGATGTTCAGTCCTGCTTCTCCAAACTACTGACCTTAGTTCGAGAAAAAAAATCTTTCTTTCAGAATACGTGACACGCAACACGAAATAACTCTGAATAAAGATTTATGGCCTTTCGTAAAGTAGGGAAAGGAAAAAAAAAGTCCAGAACTATCTCTGCGATAATCACGAGCACGAAATTTTATTTTGGGCAAAAGTTATAGCTGGAATTTTTTTTTTATTTCCGTGAAGTTTCCCTTCAGTTGACGTGACTTGCAATCGGGTCATGTGGATCTACAAGGGCTCATGGGCGGGAGGCAGTCTTGCCAACGTCTCAATCGGATCCGTCGTTGGGCCACAGCGACGTCATATGTCACCAAATTACAGGGGGCGTAAGGGTGAGAGAGCGAGTGGCAAATTATAGGGAGGTGTTCTTTAACGATAACAAACTAGGTGAGAAAAAAATTGTGACACGCATATAATCCAGATCGTATTACCATAACGCCGTCAAGGAATTCGTAGGGAAGTACCGACAATCATTTGCAGTCGAGTTGTTCTTTTCAGGCGAGCATATTTTTCTTTAGCTTTTACAGCTTTCATAATTCATGTTATACTGTAGAACGCATTTGACTGCGTGATATATCTATGTTTGTGTGTGTTTATTTGTGTATATAAACAACATATATACATAATTAGTACTAAGTACACACGGTATGCTTATGAGGGTTTACTTTTCCATTTACTATCGCCATTAGAATTGCCTCATAATTATTTTTTACACGCATTATTTATGAAACAATGTAGTTCCTTTAATAAAGTACGAATTATGATAAAAACATCATGCAGAGTATTTTTATATAACTATAGCGTTCATAATGTGCCCAGCACACCAAATCTAAATGTCAAGTAAGTTTTGTGTTTGGAATTTTCCAGACCTATCCTTGCGTGGTATGTAACATCAATATTTGTTTTATGAAATACGTATTTCATTCTTTTTCTTAGCCACATTCGAGAAATGTAATACTATTATTTCCTTTTTCAGAAAGTTGCAATTTTGAAATATTGAAATTGATTTTGTCGTTAATGAAATCGAAATGGTAAATTTCTAAAACATTAAGTGAGACGTAAATGGGTTTAGGATATTGTGAAGATTTTTAATATAAACATCGACATATAAAACGGCAATATNATTAAGTGAGACGTAAATGGGTTTAGGATATTGTGAAGATTTTTAATATAAACATCGACATATAAAACGGCAATATACGCATGTTACTAGGTATAATTGCGTGTATGTATCGTCTGTGGGCGTGTATGTGTGAGTTAGAGGGCGAGACAGTGAGAAAAATGTATTCATGGTTTAAGTTTTTCTAGTGCTTCACTGCAGGAAACATCTTAATATATGGTATTTCCTGGAATGTCCTGGTATTTCCTGGAATTTCTGGCGGAATAGTGGGTTCCACGATTTTTATTTTATTGTCTTATCCAAAAATTTTAAAGTAATTTTTAAGTAGGGTAAGTTTGAAGGACTTTAGTAAAGACTAATGGTTTGTTAAAATTTAGGATTCATTAATTTAGGTGCCGACTGCTATAAGTTATAATACACTTAATATTGAGATACAGAATAAAATAAGGCAACAAGTTTCTTGAAGTAAAATTTGTTTTATTCAATTTGGACGATCAAACTTCTTATTATCATTTCCTTGACTTAACATCTCAATTCATCTCATTTTTCAGATATATTCGTCTGCTATGAACTTTAACGCGGATTGTGGTACTTACTCGGGGAAAAATATATCTTCCATAAAATAATGGCAAATTGACCTTAAATTATACTTTCTGATGAGTAAACTCTGAAACTTTTAAAACGTAATGCTATAAAGGAAAAAGGTGGAAACTGTCAACGAAAATTACTTATGATTTATGAGTACCGGTTCAAAAAACACTTCAGAGACCAATACAATCTGGTATTAATATAATTTGCCTTTATGCGAGCATCTGTGATTTTACCCATAATTTTTAAATCTGTATATATTACATGAACTAGTCTGCTTATATGCTTGCGAACATGTCGTGATACCGGAAATTTGTTAACATTAAATTTTAATTCACACATTACTGAGATAAGAATTGAAGGAAACTTAGTTTTGAGAATCAAACCGGTTTAGAACACGCTGGGCGAAATTATGTAAATGGAGGGTATTTTAAAGATATGTATTTATATGATAAATCAGCACCATATTGTTTTCAACATTATTATTTTCTTATTAAAAGCAAAACATATTTGCTGCAATCCAACTTGACTCTTAAAATACCGCATAGTTTTATGTTTCAGAGCCGTCAAACAAAACTCCGTCAAACAATTGAAAAACGTTGAACTTCGAGATTAAAATGGAGTGCATAAACGATATTCACAGAATCCGTCGTAGAAGCGGACGTAGATGTGAAATTAATTTNTCGAGATTAAAATGGAGTGCATAAACGATATTCACAGAATCCGTCGTAGAAGCGGACGTAGATGTGAAATTAATTTCCGTGGCGTGGAATTGGTGAAGTGACTTTCGTGTGCCAAACGTATAACAAGTAGGTGATATTTGATAACTGGCTTCGCTTTGGAGTACGGGCTTGTTTAAACAGCCGCTAATTACAATTCGGGAGAAATCTGGCGNATTTGATAACTGGCTTCGCTTTGGAGTACGGGCTTGTTTAAACAGCCGCTAATTACAATTCGGGAGAAATCTGGCGAGGCTAATTAAAAAACGCCAATATATAATATACATATTATGATAGCTGGTAATGCCTGTTGACAAAACGGTAGCACCTTTTTATTTAATTTTTTCTGTTACACCCAATGAGATGTTACTAAGCCAAATAATGAGACTAGAAATAACTTTTGAAATATCATTGAGTTGGGGAATATGAAAGGCGCCTCCCTGAATATTGCGACCTGACAACGATTTTCATGAGCGACCGGGTGATCCCTGGCCAACGGCACAGTGCCGGCTCTACATTTCACACAGCAGGAACATCGACACCCGAGCGCATTCTGGTGCGAATGCGGTGTACACCAAACTACGAAATACATGTGCTCCGATGCCTGGCATGGCCGTCTTCATGCACCAGGCAACGCACAGTGCACTTGATCTTACAAGGTATTGAACAGAATTGCTGTAATCTACTTTCATTGTAACATTTATCTGTGTACAAGTTCTTTCNTTGATCTTACAAGGTATTGAACAGAATTGCTGTAATCTACTTTCATTGTAACATTTATCTGTGTACAAGTTCTTTCGGGCAGAAAATAATAAAATTAATAATAATTCGTGGAGTTGCTGAGTATCTCAAAATGTCGGTGTACTTCAGAAAAATTTCATAAATTAATTGTTTTGTGATGTACTGCGATCATAAAAATGCAGGTATNAAATGTCGGTGTACTTCAGAAAAATTTCATAAATTAATTGTTTTGTGATGTACTGCGATCATAAAAATGCAGGTATTAAATGGTTTTTTAAAAATAATATTGACAAAATTAATTGTGTTTACAATTTTTTATATGTTATATAAGGGTCATTTAAAGAGTCTCGTTTAAATTTTTACAAAATGATTCATTCACGAAGCAAAAATATTTTAACTACTAAATAATATTCAAAAATACATACATTTTTGGGAACACTAGTATTTTTGAGGTGCTGCGTATTATCGTTTTTTTTAGATATTCACTTGCATTAATAATCACCTTTTATTGAGAAAATAGTTTTTATAGGTAGAAAGAGATTTATTTCGTAACTACAAATATTCCGTTATTAAAACATTATAAAATATACATTTACATAATTCCATATATAATTCAAATCACTTTCCAATTTTGTAAAGAAAAACTATAGGGTATGAAACGAATAAGCTTTGAAGAAGTACTTTTCTAGATACTGCGTACAAAGAAACTTCGGGTTTAAAAATGTAATGCTGATGGTGAGTCTACTTTTAACGAAATTATATTAGCTATTAAAAATAAGACTTCAAAACAAAATATTTGAACCACAATGGCAAATTCTAATAGTGTAATATCGTTAAGGTAATGTATGTGAAATAATGTTCATTAAAGTTTTTAATCCAGTTTATATTTCTTAAGTTACTACATACCGTCATATACACTGAAGAGCAAAAAAACTGGTACACCTGNGACTCGACTAATGTCTGAAGGTATGCAGGAGGCAATTCACACCATCACTTCTGCAGGGCAGTCCACAAATCCAATCTGTGCCAATTTGAGAAAGGGCTGCACGTCTGTCACGTTTAATGATTCTCGTCAGCCGTCGTTTGTCCCGTTCTTTCACGATCTTTTTCCAGCCACAGCGATGTCGAAGATGTGATGTTTCACTAGATTCCCGATATTCACGGTGCACTCGTGAAATGGTAGTACGCGAACATCCAAATGTTATCGCTACCTCGGAGATGCNTCACGGTGCACTCGTGAAATGGTAGTACGCGAACATCCAAATGTTATCGCTACCTCGGAGATGCTATGTCCCATCTCACGTGCGCCGACCATAACACCATGTTCAAACTCACTGAAATCTTGATAATCTGCCATTATAGCAGCAGTAACCGATCTAGCTGCCGACCGCATCACGTTACTCTGATTGGTTCCATACCTATGTTATTTGCACACGCACGCCTATGCCAGTTTTTTGGCTCTTCAGTGTATATGGATTAAATAATGTCGGTAATTACATAACAGTTTGGGCAACATCGCTGCTTCTGACGAAACTACGTAAACCGTTACGTGCCAATTTTCACACAAACAAATAAAGTGGCAAATTGTTTAAATGGAAGAACGTTATCCAAATTAACTTTTAATTGTGTTCATATACGCATGCATACAGTAAGAAAGGTGACCTTATAGAGTGAAGAAAAATTGTACCTACTTGAGTACAGCCTACGTCAAAACCTCTGAGGGAATGTGTTTACCGGTTTTGTATATACTTTATAAAAGAGTATGTTTGTGACGTCGCCATTTCACCCCGTGTAAGCTGCTGCGAATGGATGTACAAACAACTCAGAAATTCAATAATTATTAATAGCGTGGTTATGTTGGTAGACGACTTGGCGCCGATATCTCATCCCAGAGAAACTCGCGTCGGTTGTAAACTGGCTACCTGAAATGTTGGCTGCTTCATAAGGGTCCTAACGTGCAAGACGAACATGCCGGATCCAGGGTTTATTTATCTCTCTCGTGGATCGTAACATGTTCACTGCGCTACACTCTATAATCCACCTGCCTGTTCGAGATGCGTGCGCTCTGCGCCTCGCGTGACGTTGGACTGAAGCCCGTAACATAACGCATTCTGGGAAACAAGTGCGGCAATCACGAATGGACGAACACGACTGAGTACATATTTATTTCTTCCCTTGCGGTACAACACGCATAGTGATAGGGCTGTACACGCGCACCGCACTTTCCGAATACTAAAGACTAATAATGCCAACACTGTAATATGGCAAGAGCTGCGAACTGAATTGAACACAAAGGCAAATTTATTTAGTCAACAGGGAGCTATGGGCCGCGGTGGTGTAATGTTTAGACTACTCGCCTTCCATCTAGGCGAACTGGGTTCGATTCCTGGTGGGGTCGCACCCGGATCTTCGTATGTGGGAATCCTGCCGGACGATGCCGCTGGTTGGCGGGTTTTCTTGGGGATAACCCCTTCCCCCCGCATTTCTCACTTCGCCTCACCTTTACCAACTCTCAAAACCTCGATGTTAAGAGCACCGCAAATCTCTCCACTCCAAAAGTGACCTAGTTATACTCAGTTAATATAAAGGTTAAAGTAACATACTGAAATGGCAGCAGTAGGGAGTTATGTGAACAAATAGTTGTGCCGTCGACCGAGTGAAATATCGCAGTTAAAACCCTGGTTATCGCTTTCCCACGGTTTCTCTGAGACCACTCCAGGCGAATGTTTAGATGTTACCTTAATCCGTACAATGGCTGATTACTTCTCCACTCCTGCTTCTCTGAGCAACTTCCTTCGTCAACAATGACCTCGCTGTCGACGAGATTTTAAGCCCTGCCTACCTCATAGACAAAAAT
>NQII01000466.1:722651-767175 GCA_002778355.1 Clitarchus hookeri | reverse complement strand
AGAATATTGTGTTTTCTGAAAGGCGTATTGTATTGTATTTATTGGAGCCGTAATTAATGATGTACCTTTTCGTTTGGTATTTGTAAAATGTGCTTAATAAAATTGTAAAAGTTTCAAATATTTGTATATTCCTTGGTATAATTTTGACTATTCTGGTAAACTCTTAACCAATAGACTTAAGACTCAAAAGTGCAAAACTTTTTTCGATCATAGTATGTGTATATGCAGTCCGGACTTTTAAACTCGCGTGTGTGTTTGATTCGTGTGCGTGGCAATCTACTGTAATCCCTGACCCAAACAGATAGATTCCTCCCTACCATCTGGAGTTTGTTTCTTCAAGTGTGTGTGTGTTAAGTACACTGACTAACGAATGGCGTTGCATCACGTTCAACTATAAATTAATATTCTGCGTAACCACAGATGACCCATGTGATTCTAAGAGAATTGGATACACCCTCCAATACGATAGAGAGACACGCCAGACTTAATCCTGGCGTCATGGCGTGGAGAATTGTAGGTTGTAACTGCAAGTCACTTCTGTAAATGATTCGGGGACCCTGATGCAAAGCAATATAATAAAGACCAAATGAGAAATATTGACGCGTCTTTGAGAGTGGGGATATAGGGGTCATTGTAGGGGAGGGCCCTCTCGAACGCTCGGCGCTGATGGGAGGGGAAACCACGTGACACTACTGATGCTATACAGACCAAACTGATAACATCGCTCTCTAATACCGCGCTGCGCGACTAACGTTTTTTTTTTTCAAAAAGGAATATGAAAACTTCGAACAGCTCTCGCCTAACATTACTCTGCCGCTGTCACTACTGAACTGGACAACCCTGCCCCTTCGTGCAGCAGCAATGGATTCCCCCGACCCACCCAACGCTTTTTGGACTTCTGTGAACTATACGTCAGAGACGTATTGCAACTTGATATGTTACCCATCAGGTGACAGTGCCCAGACGCAGTCTTCCAACTTGACAGTGCTTGTCTACACACGCCATGTGTGTCTATGCAATGCCTGGGCCATGTTGAAGTACCCTCGTGGTCGCCGAGTTCCTTCGATGCGTACCCTCTAGAACATGAGTGGGACAGCTCGAACGTGAAACTCCAATCTAGTGCTGGTCTGCAGGATATCGAGAGCCAGTTACACGTCGGCTGACATGCCTCGGGAGACGATTCAACGGCCGCAGAACTCCTTTACGAACCGAACCGGTGCATGTTTCCGATCCTGAGGGTTTCTAACACGCAGGAAAGGATTGAGCAAGCACGGGGCCCATAGCACATCACTAAGTTAACTTCAATTTTAAATAAACTTGAATAATTAAAACAAATATATGATTACATGACAAACGAATACGATTGTTTTCACCTGCTAGAAACACCATCATTTTTTTAAATTAACATTTTGTAGTTGTTTCTTATGTCGTTAGCATTTCAGGATCTCAAAAAAACCGATGCAAANGGTGCATGTTTCCGATCCTGAGGGTTTCTAACACGCAGGAAAGGATTGAGCAAGCACGGGGCCCATAGCACATCACAAAGTTAACTTCAATTTTAAATAAACTTGAATAATTAAAACAAATATATGATTACATGACAAACGAATACGATTGTTTTCACCTGCTAGAAACACCATAATTTTTTTAAATTAACATTTTGTAGTTGTTTCTTATGTCGTTAGCATTTCAGGATCTCAAAAAAACCGATGCAAANCATTTTTTTAAATTAACATTTTGTAGTTGTTTCTTATGTCGTTAGCATTTCAGGATCTCAAAAAAACCGATGCAAAATTTAAGTCTACTAGATTTATAATAACAAAATTTGGTGATATCTGAAATATTTATTGTCCACAGAAGTTCATGTTCAATACTCAAAATGAAACTGTTCAATGTACTTTGCATAGTGCTCCTTGATTCATTTTTNTCCACAGAAGTTCATGTTCAATACTCAAAATGAAACTGTTCAATGTACTTTGCATAGTGCTCCTTGATTCATTTTTAACCTTTCTAATTCATAAAATAAGTGTGTTTCTCAGCAGTTGTGAAAAACACGAGTAGCAGATGCGTGTTNATTTTTAACCTTTCTAATTCATAAAATAAGTGTGTTTCTCAGCAGTTGTGAAAAACACGAGTAGCAGATGCGTGTTTTCTACGTTTGGAAAATGTGACACCAAATTGCTGTCAGTCATCAAGCCTCACACCACACACAGTTTTGCATGAAAGTAGTTAGCCTCGACGTATGCCCAACTAAAATCGCAGAGCTCAATTTTAACCAAATAATTAGTTCTTCTTAGCGCTGGGCCCTCGGAAACGTGGGGCCAGCAGCAAGTTATGCTTCTGTTGCTATGTTAATCCGGTATAGATAATAAGAAAACAGTAGTATTCCCGTACTGTGAACTCTCTTGTTTATGAGATTTAGTACTGCTATCATAACTTTAAAGTCACATAACCTTTGAAATCGTGTAGTTTCATTTTGTTTCCATTACTTATAATTTTTTTTGTCCGTGAGTGTACTGCGACTCTTAGATCGCTGTTTCAATCTCGAAAAGCCAGCCAAGGCGATAAACCTTTTTCCTGTGCAGCCGCTTATTCGCGAACAATTAACTGCGTTTTGTCGCTGATAAAATTTTCACACTTTCTGCACAATCTGCTGCCAACTTTAAGGACCACCGTAATTCGACTTCGCGTCACGCCCATTAAAAACCCCTCAGTGACTTGCAGAATATAAACACTNCTTTAAGGACCACCGTAATTCGACTTCGCGTCACGCCCATTAAAAACCCCTCAGTGACTTGCAGAATATAAACACTACTCAAATAAAGCTTTGCACCACCTGTTCTTGGTTCCACATGAAGGATATCCGCTGGGAATATTGGCGCTTTACAAGAAGAAATTTGTCAAGTTTGGCGTGGTATTCTGTATAAAGAGTGTGAATTCCATCCCGTAATATCTCCTGGCTATGAGCAACCCAGTAACTCAAAAATTCCGGTGGTGCAAAATTTGNACTTTAAGGACCACCGTAATTCGACTTCGCGTCACGCCCATTAAAAACCCCTCAGTGACTTGCAGAATATAAACACTGCTCAAATAAAGCTTTGCACCACCTGTTCTTGGTTGCACATGAAGGATATCCGCTGGGAATATTGGCGCTTTACAAGAAGAAATTTGTCAAGTTTGGCGTGGTATTCTGTATAAAGAGTGTGAATTTCATCCCGTAATATCTCCTGGCTATGAGCAACCCAGTAACTCAAAAATTCCGGTGGTGCAAAATTTGTTTTTTTTTAGTAGTATATTTCATGCAATTGTAACTGCATAAATGCAGTGTTCGCTGTAGACACCAGTAACATTAAAAAATAAATATGGAGGATTTTCTGATGTGTAGCGGTTAATGGGTTGTCGCGTATTTCGTACCTGAATAATATACAATTCACTTTACAAATATCACATTCACTTTTTCTTAGTTTACAGTGGTGAACTGAGTACCGTTTTAAATCAAGGGTTTTTACTTAAAAAAATTTGTGAGATACTGTGTCGGAGTTCACTAAACCTGTAGTCTCCTCATACCAGTTCATCGCACAACCATCGTCGAATGTGTTTGAAGATTGCACGCAGGCAGTAAGTACGATATAAGCTGAAAATATTTGCAGAGGTATAAATACATAAATAGAGGCCCTGCCTCGTGCAAAACCAATAATTATTTCAGGAGATTAGTACCAAAATAAAAATGCGAAATGTTTAATTGAAGGCCAGCGCAGGCCACGAACGGTAACAGCTTACGTAATTCTAGCTTACTTATACTGCTCTCATTGCCAGAGTTTGTAGACAAATATTGCTGGCCAATTTTTGACACCTTAGCCAGTCACGGGACATCATTTAAACTAGTCCAGTGGCCGCGGTGGTGTAGTTGTCAAGATACTCGCCTAACGCCAAAGTGAAGCGGGTTCGATTACCGAAGGCGTTACCCAGATTTTCGCACGCAGGAAACGTGGCTGACTTAGTCGTTGGCTAAGTCGGGGTTCTCCAGTTTCCACCGCCCACGCACTCTAACAAATTATCCGAAAATTTACCACATCGGTGAATACATAGAGTTAGAAACCGTGAATGGTAAAGTCGTTTACCATACATCGATGGTAGCGTTCCTCCTGCATGTGCTCAGGAAACAATGAAATGCGCAGGGAAGTTCCCTACTTTGTATAGTTGCGACGCTGAACATTCCTATATATGCCGCTTGATGTGTGGTATTATTTCCATACAGTGTATAGGTTAAAATCTTCCATGACAGTTGAGGAAGTTTGCCAGAAAATTTGTAACAGTGTGCATTCCTCCGCTTCTCCACATTCACTGTTAGGAACTTATCAACTCAATTTAAAGCTATTATAGTTACCGACAGGAAAAGTCATGTTTTAAACAACTTTTACGCTGGACTCCAATGTCCTATATATTATCGAGCCTCAGCTTTCTGTTCGTTGGCTGCCGCCTCACTGTGTAGCCAGTTTTACGTCACTTGGGCGTGTCTAATAAGCTGTGCTTCAATTGTATGCATAATACAAATGTTCATATGTTTTAAGTTTAGCTTGTCCCGAAATGAATTTGCAAAATATTCCAACCCTTAGTTATTATTAACGCATTGGTTAAATCTGTAGTCTATTGCGGAAAATATTAGCAGACACAGTTCATTTAAGTAGTTCGTCAAATATAACCTAGTAGGTTTATTGACATTCAAGTAATACGTGCATGACACGATACTATAGGTATGCAATAGCTTCCAAAATAAGTACAGGGAATAAATTTTCTTAAATTCTTTTCATCACGATTTTTTGTGTAATTTACACGAAAAGATAACTGATGAATTTCAGCTATACTCGTATGTTGAACCACAATTAAATATTTTAAACTACGTATACTTATTTAATTCAAATAAAATTACGCCATCAGTGTTTTTCTGTATTATGTTAAGTAAAATAAAAACGCAATTCTAAGGATCATAAGTCGTGAATTGTTACTTAATCGCAATCACTCGCAAAGCACTTGCAATTTAAAAGGATTATGATTGCATTTACTATATTTCTGGATTATGATTCGTTAAAGAGTTTTGAGTTCTTTACGTTTTTAAGTACTCCTAAATCATTTATTTTTAATACCGAAATGATCTAAAAATTTTCAGTATTTTGTCAAGATATATTATTAACATAACAAGTTTTCAAATACAAGCGCTTTACCTATAGACTTTAATAACATTCACAGTATTTTTTTTGCACTATTGGGTACTAAGTTTGCGTTTACTGAATATCCAAAATGAAACTCTGCCTTGTGTGTCACCTCAGACGAAAACACCAACTTCAAAAAAGTTTGCCTATGTAAATACATCATTTTAATATATGGCTCCCAATTTTTTACTTTCATACGGGCATTTATGACCTACAGATTGATGTAATTGTACAAAAATCTTAACTGAATATTATATTAAAGTGTTTAAGCATCAGAAATATTCCGCTGAAAATTTGCAAGGAATTCTCAACTTTTCATATTATCTACCAATTACAACTATTTTTGCGTGGTGACAAATAACGCCTATGTATAATCGATGCCATAGTATACCTAAATCGCCGGTAATAACCGGATTCATACGGATGTTTAACTGGGATAGGGTATAGTGTCAATATTACAATGGCCAGTGTTTCGCCGGTAATAGAGCTTCCAGCATCCGAGGAAGTTCCTCTATAAATTAGTGGTGGACCGGCTTAATAATTTCTCATACAACACGATGAACAGCAATTTTGTGTTTTGTGGGTGGTTTGGGTCGGCATTCAAATGGCACAATACTCCATTTACGGCTACTTGATACTTTTCTGAAGCCCTGTTGAAGTTCTACTTCCAGGATATCCCTCCACCTCATGCAAACAAACCGTAACAGTTTCTAGAAAATTATATCAAAAACACCACACACCGCATTCATGCGCACTCACTGTAATAATATTTTTCATAATAACTATTTAATACTAGGCATTACCAAAAGAGCTACTTTCTCAATGTTTTATTCATGTTATTCATGAATGTAATAAAATAGTTTATATGAAATATAATTAAAAATATAATTTAAGCAAAAGTAAGGTACTTTTATGTTACCATAAGTATAAAACGCACGTGATATAATACATCTTTAGACAAGAACCAAACACGTTATGCGTGGGGTAAGTTTTCAAAATTTTGATTCAAAAAGTATGAATAAACCGCAAATAGACTTTACAAAGCATTTAAAATTTAATCGGTGGCACAAAGGTCAAGACTTTGAGATGGTCATTCGNCACCGCAAATAGACTTTACAAAGCATTTAAAATTTAATCGGTGGCACAAAGGTCAAGACTTTGAGATGGTCATTCGTGATCATCCGTCCCCCATTTCATCGGACAGTTCGGTGATACTTTTGATTTATAGACGGTGTGCATTATAATACTCTGAACTAAATAGGCTAATATAAAATTATTGCTACAGTAAGGATAACGCTTCGTGTAAATTGGCAATCATCGATACTGGCATTAACAACGATTAAAAAAACCCCACCGGTGCTATGCAGGATCATAACCTCTTTCGAAATTCATATTGGTAACAATATAATTCAGTCAGATATTAATCAGCCACTACCCTCATCTCCTTAACACAAGCATGCACCACATCTCCACACAATGAACAATCATTTGACTCTCCACGGGATACTCTTTCTTCATTGTTATGGAGTATAATTGTTATGTCGTTCGCACGCTGTAAACAGCGTGAGGCATTGAGGGGTGTAATCTCCGACATAAGGGTCAACTTGACGATGGAATACAAGTACAACTATGGGCCAGTAGACAGTACAAACACGTAGAGAACTTTCAAAGCCCAAGGGAATTCTTTGTTCACTGCTGGTGACTAGGCTTTTACGGCGTGAATCCACCTCAATTCAGAGTACTTGATGGTCTTTGCCACTGCTTCCGGTTTTACTTGTCTTTTTTTTTAATTTTTATACCCTCTCTTGTCCGTTTCATCACTACATGACATGCCCCGCGGGGTACCAGAAAATTCTCTGAAAATTCACGAGTGTAATTATTAAACTTGTATACAGTTATTTATAATCACGCGTCTTTAAACATATCTCAGTTCGCATCGAGCTTTCACACTCATGAGTGTAGTCAAAATAATGTTTTTTTTAATGTAAAAAATATGCAAAAATGTCTGTATTTTTAACATTTTTCTATTTTTTAATTTATACAACTTTGTTAGTATTTGATATTATGACAGCAGCAAAGCAGAAAAATTTTGGATTGAACATAAAATNTTAATTTATACAACTTTGTTAGTATTTGATATTATGACAGCAGCAAAGCAGAAAAATTTTGGATTGAACATAAAATAATTTAAAAAATACGAAGTGTGCATTTTTTTTATTCGTGGAAAATTGCATTACATAAAAAGGCACATATATAAAATAATTGATTTTTTGGTATCCAACACCCTGAGGCAGACATGCTTTCTTTCACCTGCCTGCAGGTATTTTGCNATAAAATAATTGATTTTTTGGTATCCAACACCCTGAGGCAGACATGCTTTCTTTCACCTGCCTGCAGGTATTTTGCATATTCGAGGCCTCGAATCGCGTGATTTCAAAGGGCGAGTCTTGCTCACTTACCACTTGCCTCATCGCCTCTAGGTGCCAAACATGCGACTCACCTGAGCGTTATTTTAAGAGGCGGTCCTGCGTTCTTATGGCAATAACGACAACAGTATAATGCGTGTCTGAAAAAAAAATTGGCATCTAAAACTGATACTGTAAACACCACATTAGCCATTTCCAGGCCATTGAAATAATACTTGGAATTGAAATGCGGACTCGAAACTTGTCTTCGGGCATGCTTTTTGTGTTCAGATACCACTACAAAATATCGAACCACATTTAAATCATGAGTTTTCTACGAAACGCCATTCATACGCCAACTAAGAGCAGCACTTAAATACATACACCTTACTAGATCGTAAACTGCTACAAAAAGAAGGGAAGAAAATTTGTTTCCATTATTTGTGTAGTCATTACGCAGCATCGCAGCGAGCGCCATCGGACTTGNGGGACGCACGCAAGTGGAAGGGACCGTTCGAGTCAACCGTCCTAAAGAGAGAAATTTCGCACGGTAGTAATCCCGCCAGCTGTTAACCCGTATATCCCAGTTTTTTTTCCAAATTGCTTTCCCACTGGCACCGCGACAGAGGCGGTATCACGGCCTCGCAGTCCAACAACCCCCTTTGCCTAATCCTACCCCGTTTCCTCTCCAAACCCTTTTGTGATCCGCCCGCTGGGCGGGGCCCGGGTTCAAGGTTCATCGCCCAGGGGCATAATTACCGACTTTTTATTCCCGCGGCTGGCCTGGGCGTTTGTTTGCGGCGTCCCGCAGCTCCGGCCCTGATTAATACTGCATGCGTGGGCTCGGGCGGACACCGCCCACAACACCCTCCCCCCTCCGCAATCCACCACGGGTTTAAATGAATAAAACACCCAGTGGCTTAGAATTTTATCGGGCGTCCCTCGCCAGAACAGCGCCGACCTTGAATACACGCACGAGTGTGGCCACGCTCCGATATTTCAACTCCTCGGGGAAATATCACGCTGCACGTCTGGTTATTTTTCGCCCCCTTCTGAGGCTGTTGGCAAGAGTGCTCAGTTACAACTGACCCATTATTAACCAGTGTACGCAAATGTGTGCACAACGTTCAACAAGGTTAGTTTTTGCTGGTACTGTACGCTGCGAGGCTCGACACGTAATTATCTTCCCTCCGGGGTCACTGATTCGTAATCCGTGATAATGATCCCCGTCGTGAATGGTTCATACAATTGTGCGACCAAATTAACAGACGATCCCGTGAGGGGAAGGTGCAGCTCTTCCACTCCTGGAGCCACGGTGGTGTAGTGGTTATACTACCTGCCTCCCACATGGGTGAACCGGGTTCGATTCCCGGCGGGGTCGCTCCCGGATGTTCGCACGTGGAAATCGTGCCGGACGATGCCGCTGGTAGGTGGGTTTTCTCGGGGATCTCCCGTTTCCTCACCTCTCTTCGCCCTCATCGGCTCTCAAGACCTCGATGATCTCTTCGCTCCCTCACTCTTTCACTCCTCGCACGACGCGTGGCGGGAAGAGAGGTACACTCTGTAAGAAACTACTACGGAACATCTCCCACTCATTCTGGAATGTCCAAAAACGGTAGTGTGGTTTTCTTATCATTTATCATATGGCACATTATATTTCAATAGTTTAATACTTCCGGAATATACAGATCCATGAGAGTANCATTTATCATATGGCACATTATATTTCAATAGTTTAATACTTCCGGAATATACAGATCCATGAGAGTAGCGTTTGTTTTAATGTGCATTCGAGGGGAATACAAATAAAACATCAAAAAAACCATTTTCAATGTTTAGTGAATAAAGAGAGTTTTCTTGAAGTGACAGGAAAACATCTGCCCTATNACATCAAAAAAACCATTTTCAATGTTTAGTGAATAAAGAGAGTTTTCTTGAAGTGACAGGAAAACATCTGCCCTATTTTAAGCAATAATTATGCGAAGAGACAAGCTATATATCTAGAAAAACATGAATAGTATGCACAATAAAACATTCATATCAATTAATTTGACATACCTACAAAAATTAGCACCAGTAAAAATTATATCGTATTTACAATAAATTGTGTTCAAATTATAAGAAATCTCAATTTTAAACCCTTGTTATAACGTTTTGTTTTAAAATTATTGTATTTTGATATGCATAAACTGTCACTCATGCTAATACAATTGAAACATTTGCTGAAAATGGTACAAATTTGCTGTGAAGATGAANAATGCATAAACTGTCACTCATGCTAATACAATTGAAACATTTGCTGAAAATGGTACAAATTTGCTGTGAAGATGAAAATAATCGATAGGAGCAAAACTGGAACCACAGAAACACGATTGAAAATGTCACCACGAGGAACATGATATTAAAAAAGGCACACCTGTTCAGAAATGTTGCGTGGAATCCGTCTCCCAGAGGAGTGGGTGGTTTTACACAACAAGACTTCTCAAGAGACGCAACTTGAAGACATGCAGATAACTGTTACACATCACTCCAGACATCAGTAACACTTTATAAATATACACTGCTATTCAAACCACAGTCGTTTAGAACATGCCGGTTTTTACGCAAGCTCTTCGGCTCCTGACAGTGTACCATCTGTAAGTGTATCACTACAGCTGCTATCACTACAACTATAGCTTTCACTGTCACCATCGCTTTCACCACTCACAGTTGTTACAAATTTTGCTATTTCTTCTTCCATGCAACGATCGTTTCTCCAATATTCTGCTTCTTCTCATTTTACAGGTGACACAGCTGATTTCCAGACTTTTTCTGATCTTCTCCTGTCAACGCTCTTATCTGGTCGGCTCTTTGCACTACTTTTTTTTTTTAGTTGCGAGAGACTTGAAAAATGTTCCAGATGCATCCTACGACATTCAAATTAAAGTTATATGGCACCAACCTAGCTACTTCGTGGCCACATGCTGCAGGAAGTTCGTCTACATGTTACTTGAGGACTGTGCGTTGGCATTTAGCAATGCAAAGTAGTTCTGCTTTAAGCATTTCTTCTTCATAAGCAATATTGTTTACCTTGAAACATTCTTGTAATTTCGCATAAGAGACAACGGCTTCTTAATTAANTCTTCTTCATAAGCAATATTGTTTACCTTGAAACATTCTTGTAATTTCGCATAAGAGACAACGGCTTCTTAATTAAAAAGCAGGTACTTGTTTTCTGTGAGCATGAAAGTTTTGAATTGTACGCGGAACAACGCACAAATCAAAGGCGTCCAAAATTTTTTTCTGCTACTCGTATTTCGTTTTTACCTTGGTGTAAATACATTTTTATCTGTTAGTTTTGATACACTTATTTCCTGGCGTATTTTCCATATTCTCCTTGTCACAGCTGGCATTTTCAATGGGGTAAGTGTGTCTTTCAGGAACTTTCTCGTTATCAAAGACGGCAGTTGTATTACCAATAATTTCCTCGCCTTCACTGTGAGTAGTACAACTTTTTTACTCAAACATGCCATGACTTACTCTTTAGTGAATGCCTCCCGCAAGACTGACGTGTTCGATGATAAGCGCGTTGTCATTCGCAGAGACTGTACAGTAGATGCAGCAACCGTATTATTCATAGATATTTTGCTGACGTATATGAAACGTACAGTTAACTGATTGTGGTAAAGAGTGGAGAGCGGAGTGGAAAGAATTGGGCGGCTCTTAACAACGAGGTCTTCAGAGGCTNCAACCGTATTATTCATAGATATTTTGCTGACGTATATGAAACGTACAGTTAACTGATTGTGGTAAAGAGTGGAGAGCGGAGTGGAAAGAATTGGGCGGCTCTTAACAACGAGGTCTTCAGAGGCTATGAGGGTGGAACGAGGTGGAAATGGAACAGCGCCGGAATGCCGGGGCGGGGATGCCGGACGTCCCCGAAAAAAAACCCACTGACCAGGCGGCATTGTGCAGCACGATTTCCATGCGCGAAAATCCGGGAGTGACCCCGCCAGGAATCGAACCTGGTTCGCCTTGGTGGGAAGTGAACGCCCTAGCCACTGCGCCACCGCGGCCCCTGTTGTAACAAGAACAAGTGCTGTTTCGGCGTAAGTATGCACGAATAAAATTTCAATTTCTTTGCAACACCTGCAGCTAAAAGTTAAGGCGGTAATACGTGAAGAATTCTCGAGTTAAAATAAAATTGATATGCGAAGAATATAGTAGCCTAAGGAAAATTCAAGTTTCTCATAACCAATATACAGTTATATTTATTTTTATCAAGAAAATGTCGTTAAACACCTTACGTAATATATTTCTTAAAATCCTCCGTGTCAAAAAATACTAAAAACGATTTTTCCTAAAAATATTGTTTACATTTGCTATCTATATTTAAAAATTTTCTTAAGTTTATAAGCTTATATTACTATAAATTTTTTATGATTTAGAAAATGAGCAGCAAATTTGTTGAACTGTAAACTCACTTCTCAAATGCATAGATATAAGCCATTTTAACGAAAGCTTTTCAAAATTCATTATATATTATTTACAAAACTTCGCTTTGAAAGGCCTATGTGTTTTAGGTATTTTGTTTACCACTGTGTAAGGAATTATAATTTTTGCAAATTTTGAAAATCAAGATTCTAAAGAGGAGATCAATTTCTATGATATTAATTCAGAAAGTAACATTTCTTGTCAAATGCGTGTTCAGTTGAGTTAACAGTCCGAATAAGTTAGTTCTGTTTACAAAATTACATAATTCAAGAAAAATTCCTGTAGGTTCAAACAATATGTGGGTCATGTAACACTTAGACACAAACATAGCGAGAAGTAACATTGTTGTGATTGTTTCTTGGCTGTTACAACAAATTTCATTGCATCGATGAGTATTCCTTTTTATAGTGGTACTTTTTATACTGAATCCTCCATCTTCCCTGCCAAGTGTTTTAACCCCGGCATCTGTAATAAGTATTGAAAATAACATCATTAATGATTGATACAAAAATAATAATGGTCTATAATATGTATATTTTTAAGTAAAATAATAAATTTTGCAGTCTACAGTTATGCACAAAATATACCATATTCTTACGCTGTCGCTATATAACGTTTTAGCCTGTTACACAAAGAACACCTATCGTCCAATATGCTTGTCACAAAAGCTATCTTTTCACAATAAATTTTGTCCGGTCTTCCTCTCACAAAAGCAAACATCGTTGGACACGGTATGTTTCCGTACAGAATCCTGTAGACATTTACAGCACTCTCATAATAAATATAATGTGTTTCTACATTAGTATGTTACATCAGTACTACTTGATTTTATTAATTCCTTTTTGCCTTCTCAGCAGATTTTTTCGGTTCAAAAGTTGGAAAAACTTGTAATAATGTATATGAGATTGGCACCTCTTCTGATGTAATAAAGAAATAAAACCAGAAAATTTTGCAACAAGCTGGAAAAAATACATCATACATAAGGTCAACGAAAGTTTAGTGACACGCTAATTATTTAACTTATAAAGTTCCAAATACACAGCTGGCCATTAAAATTGCAACTCCAAAAAGGACGTGAGATATCGTAACTGGTTTTATTGCACAGAATACCAATCATACTCGGGTTACGTGATTACTCTTGGAGCTCGGTATGACGTAGAGGACATGGGGAAAGCAGTACTGCGTGACCGCATCATGGTTGGCAATAACCGCTACTATACAACACGGCATCGAGAGTAAGAGACTTTTGACTGTTCATCTGGGGTATCTAANTGGTTGGCAATAACCGCTACTATACAACACGGCATCGAGAGTAAGAGACTTTTGACTGTTCATCTGGGGTATCTAAGCCCACACTGCTTCTATACGTGACCAAAGTTCATATATTGTGGTCGCGGGTGTCCTGTGGTAGGCTAGTCGTCGTCCGACCACGGACCACACGTTTTCGATGAGCGTGAGATCCGGTGAACGCGCAGGCCAAGAAAGTAGACTTACATTGTGGTCGTCCAGGAACCGTTGGGCAACGTGTATGACATGCGGTCGCGCATTGTCCTGTTAGCACAGGACCACTCACTGCTTGAAGTTGGGGGACCACAACAGAATCCAACACCTCCATGACGTAACGGTTGCTGGTCAGTATGCCAGCGATGCTGACTTAGCGCNGGGGACCACAACAGAATCCAACACCTCCATGACGTAACGGTTGCTGGTCAGTATGCCAGCGATGCTGACTTAGCGCAAGCAAGACAGTAATCCGATGGTACCCCATACCATAACTCAAGTACTGGCAGGTGTGATGGTGCATAATGCTGTACCAGACACCCATGCAATATGGTGCTGCCAGACACGATGCGACCATCGTAGTACTGTAAGCAGAAGCGGGACTCTGAAATGGTGCATGGAACGTTGGATCTGGAGGGACTAATGGTATGCCATATTCTTCTACAGCGGAGAGNGGGGACTCTGAAATGGTGCATGGAACGTTGGATCTGGAGGGACTAATGGTATGCCATATTCTTCTACAGCGGAGAGTTAGGATGATACAACTAACGTACTTCGATAATAAGACACGTACATGGCATGCTAGAAGGAGAAAGATAGATATCCTAGTACAGCAAGCCTGGGTGTGTCCGCTCACGGCCTTGAGACACCCTGCGTCTTTTCCCGCCCGAATGACTACGTGATTGTTATGCCTGCCTGTCTGGCACGAAGGTCATTCACTGTAATTCCCTATCTTCTGAACTGCCTCTGAAACCAGCTCCGTTGAACCATGCAACAACGGTAGCTGCAAACGACGTGCTACGTGAAAAGTTGTGGAATGGGTCCGCCACCGACCAGCAATCCAACAGCTCTCCTGCCTTGTCGAAGCATAGCCCTTTACTGCCGGCGTGCGCCGAGTCTCGGGCCCCGGCGCTAGTAGCGGTGTGACGTCACAAGCTATAGGCTGTGTTGCCAAAATGCGCACATCGGACATGCTGACCAGAGCGTGGAATGAGTTTGATTATCGCGTTGATGTCGTTCGGGCCGCTCATGGTGGTCACATTGAACATTTATAAATGTATGGTAAACAAATTTCACCGTTCCGCGGTTCATTTGATTGGTCAATCAAGGTTGTAGGTTGTTTCGTTTTTGTATTATAGACCTTCAAAGTTAGGGTATTCTTTTATAATCAGCCTGTACTTCAATTAGAACAGAGTATGTTTTCCAGTTTGGCAGAATTAGGTAGAGGGAAGTCAGGCTGTGTATGGATTGCTTGGAAAAAGTTTATATTGCGTAAAACAATTCACACTGGTTACAAGTGGTGTTACTGCGATCGTCGGTGCAAAATCTTGGTTGCTAATATTCAGTCTAGAGAATGATGGTGATCAGAAGACTAGCCTATGGTATATACAGTTATGTGAGGCGAAACACAACGATTGTTTTGAAATGATGCTCGTGAAACATGTGGTAGAGTTGGAAACCATGGGTAAGCAAGATGCGACAAAATGCAAACCCTGTATGTTATGTGCTGGGAAAGAATAAGTGAACATATTTGGCGGCTCATAACAGCGAGGTATTGAGAACCAGTGATGGTGAAGTGAGGCGAGTATGGAGTAGCGCCGAAATGAAGAGGCGGGGGAGAACGGGAGATCCCCGAGAAAACTTACCGAACAGTGNAGGCGAGTATGGAGTAGCGCCGAAATGAAGAGGCGGGGGAGAACGGGAGATCCCCGAGAAAACTTACCGAACAGTGACATTGTCCGGTACGATCCTCATTTGCGAAAATACGGAGTGAACCGTCCGGGGATTGAACCTGAACTGGGTTGGTCGGAGGCAAGCAGTGTAACCGCCCAGCCACCGTAGCCCCATGTGCTAGAAATGTTTCCGTGANAGGCGAGTATGGAGTAGCGCCGAAATGAAGAGGCGGGGGAGAACGGGAGATCCCCGAGAAAACTTACCGAACAGTGGCATTGTCCGGTACGATCCTCATTTGCGAAAATCCGGAGTGAACCGTCCGGGGATTGAACCCNGTAGCGCCGAAATGAAGAGGCGGGGGAGAACGGGAGATCCCCGAGAAAACTTACCGAACAGTGGCATTGTCCGGTACGATCCTCATTTGCGAAAATCCGGAGTGAACCGTCCGGGGATTGAACCCGAACTGGGTTGGTCGGAGGCAAGCAGTGTAACCGCCCAGCCACCGTAGCCCCATGTGCTAGAAATGTTTCCGTGATTATGTTGGGCAGTTTTGCCGAAATCGCGACATCGTAGCTAATACTCATAATAAGGATAAGCATGGGATAAAGTTACTGTACGTAACTACACGCTAGATAATTAAGAGGTTCGTGGATAGGTTTATTTCGGTGCGGTGAGTTCAATAAAGCATCCTTAATGTAATATATGTTAAGACGTTGTTGTAAAAAATTTAATAAATTACGGAAAGGTCACGGGTTAAACTTTTCCTTACCAAATGGTTGCATTGTGACTTCGCTCATTAAAATTCGGATCGGCGGCTTTGCCTGGAAGCTGTCACTTAGAGTATTTGAACAATGCACGCATGTAAATCTCGTATAAATATATGTTTTTAATTCTACGGTGTCTACTTTTAACCAGCGGGGAAGAGTTTTCTTAACTTTGACCGGATGACCCACCATGGCTAGTGCAGTCTGTATCAGCGAATTACCTGGCCACCGGTATAAAGTGCTGAATTTTCTGCAATTTACGTTTAACCAACTTTCGTGTTAGTGNTAATTCTACGGTGTCTACTTTTAACCAGCGGGGAAGAGTTTTCTTAACTTTGACCGGATGACCCACCATGGCTAGTAAAAAGTTTATATATTAGTGGAAACTTTTTGGCCTAATGATGACCAGAAAATTAAGGTTCAACAATAAACGAGAAGATTCTCTTACTGTGTTAAGACGCATGTAAATTTTGTACAAAATTTTCGTATTTAAAATTTAACAGCGGTAGTGTTTTATGGCGGAATCTTAGTCAGTCATTTCTCCGTTGCTTAAATTATTACGGAATTTTGTGCCCCACGTCAGACTGGGTAGGGTGAAATTTTCTTGAGCCATTTGAAAGCACGTGGTCATACTTTACGTTTTATTTGCCGTTAAAGTATGCATGTTTTGTTTATGCGTTAATTAGTATATGAAAATAACAAAGTTATTCCTTAGACGGAATCTATTTTTCAACATTTGGATAAAGCAGTGTATTTTTCTACTATTGTTTTGAATCTAGCCTGTTTTCGGTGTATTTACATTTTGAGTCGAGTGATCAATTAACGTATGTCATACGGGTTGTTTGGTTTTGGTTAAAAAGGGAGGGGGGTGTGGAGGAGGGCTTTACAATTGAACTAAACTGGCTTCTGGAGTGTTCATAGGGTCGGCGACCATGTCTCATTTAATTGACGAGGTACTAGGTTCATGTAAGTAGACGTTGTAATTGGGGGTATATTGATGAGGCCGAAGTGTACCGCTTGACTTTTGAAGATAATTTCAATATTTATGTTTAACGTTACAAGCTCTCAGCGGCGCGGGGCTCACTCTCAACGTATCAAAAGTAGCCAGGGCTCAGCTCTGTAGTCCATTCGCGGTTTCTTCGCACTTTTTTTAATGAAACCTTCGAAAAATCACCCCATTAATGACGTGTTTGGTTGCTTCCTGTTTACGTCGCGTATCACAAGCGTCTTATAACTGTTATAACATAAAATAATACAAAATTACTTATTTTTGATTAAATTGAATTTTTACTTATATTTTATCAAAAATTGGTATTTATAATAGTGTAAATATAGGTGTGTTGAAAATGCCTAAAAAGAAATAGTTCTCATGCAAAATATTATTGAGGTGAGTGCGCACGAATGCAGTGGGTAATTTTCTAGACTCAGTTAAGCTATGTTTCCATAAGTCGGAGGAATATCCTGGATATATAACTTTAGCGAAGCTTCAGAAGAAAATATATAAATAACTGCGAATGGACTTTATATGAGCCATTCAGTAATCGTTATTTTTATTTGACATTTGTTCCTATATCCAGCTAAAATGTTAAGTGAGAGGTTTTAATCGGTGGCTGACGGTGAGGGAGACAGGAGTACCCTGCGAAAACAATTCAGTGAACGGCAACTTCTGACACGTTTCCCCGTGCGAAAATCCAGGTGACCCTGGCGGGAATCAAATCCAGTTCGTTTTGGTTGGGGAGGCGATTAGGTCTGATTAATAAACACTAACACGGCCCTTTTAAGATAGTATAAAAACCGTTCATGAGTTTCCGCATCTTCGAAATGTGTTAAGGTTTGGAGTGTTCTTCAGCGTGAAAGAGTTAGTGAGTGGCAGTGAAGAGATTTGGGCGGCTCTTGGCATCGAGGAATGGAGCAGTACCAGAATGAAAGGGCGGGGGAAACGGGAGATTCCCGAGAAAACCCACACACCAACGGCTTCGTCAGACCGGGGACTGAATCCGGTTCGCCTTGGTGGGAGGCGAGCAGTCTAACCGCTCAGTCACCGTGGCCCCCTCAGCGTGAAAGAGTTTTATGCAAAATTTATTCGTGCATATGCTGTTATTGTGAAACCTCTGTATGCTCTTAAGTGTGAGGTTGTAACCTTCATCTGGAGCACTGCCGATTATGTGTATTTCAACAGCTGGGGGAAAAAGGTTAGTTTTTCCCTTGCATTGCATTTCCCCGACTGCGTTCATTCTGTTGTTTCGCCAATGAACCCGAGTTCGTTAGCAATGGGAAGCAACATGAAGAGGGCTTTGTTCCCAAGCGAGCTACCCATTAAAAAAAGTGGAAAATAGTTATTCGCAGAGACGTGGGTGTTTAGTGGTTGTGTGCGAGGCTGAGAATATCTCTGGTTATATAAAATGTAAGGCTCTTCGAAGAGGAACCCCCCGCCCACCCCTCAATTCCCCGACTCCTGGAAGTCAGGCATTAAATTAGCCGTTGAAACCGAAACGTAATTGAGTCGGCTGTGTTGGTATTTAATCTTTCTCTCGCATTACCGTATAACTGTGGATAATTGTTTAAGACGTATATTGGATGCTGAGAAATTATTCTTAAATATGGTTGCAAGAGAAACTGAGACAGACAAAATTATATCTGAATTAGTGGTGGGTCTGGAAATCATTGCGTTATTTGCTGATTTGTCAACATCTTGTGACCAGTGTTTAGGTTGGGGCTTTTGCGTGAATCCTTTAAGGTAAGCGGGGTTGAAAAGCGTTTTTTACGTATATACAGTGATGGACAAAAGTATTCTTCCAGAGAGAATGGTAAGCAAAATATCAATATTCTATCTACAATGGAAATAAACATCAAGTGACTGTCTTTAGAGTTCTCAGGAATAGATAAATAAAACCTTATGATTGTAGAAAAGGAATGTATTTGATACAAATAAAGGAAATAATACAGGAAGTCTCCTGGAGGGACATTTCTTGCGTGGACATAAATATTCGTCCATTTCCTGCTATTACAAATAAATACCATTAATCTTGATCTCAATTCTTAGTTTGCATACCCTTCCTGTTTATAATGCTGTAAGGTTTTTTCCCATGCAATGCATAAGGTTCCGTGCAATATTTGAGCCAATATTGTTCCATTATCTCTGATGGCCGAACAACTTCTTTCCACATATTTTGCGATATCAGAAAATGGTTTTCCTTCTGATCTAAGTCTTTTTATAGTTCCACTTTCTTCAACGGACGTTTCTTTCAATTTTCGCCCCATTCCACGACACTGTTCCACTGCAGCAAGTCGAACATTCACTATCTGACCACTTTTGTCCAGGCATCCCCAACGACACATCATCATAATTTGAGCATTCAGCGTACTTGCTCGTTGATTCTGGAACTGCTGCGTGTTTACACGTAGGATAGTATTCATTCTTTCATCATTTGTAATATAATTGTGTATCTATGAGCGGAACATAGGATATTATACAGGTTATTATTTTTAATGCCAGAGGGCGAATACTTTTGTCCATCGCTGTACGTTCCACAAGATTTTCGAGCTCTTATAATTACTTGTTATCACAACTCAATCATTGGTACCCATGTGGGACGATATACTACGTATGTGCGTGAATTAATGTGGCCTGGTTAGCTAAATTATATTAAAACATTCTGTAAGTCTTGTGTGGAGTGTCAGTCAGCAGTCCAACCCAAGACATCAGAAACAAGTGGAGATGCTTCATGGTTTTGCGGCAACCTTTCTATGAAAATGTATATGCTGAATTCGCCCCTATGCTACGATGAAAGTTATACTGACAAAAGTGGCCATGTCGGTACACTCTAAGAAATAGTTCGGAAATTTACCACACCAGTATTTCGGAATTACACGAAAACTGTTATGATGAAGTTTTTCCTTATAAACACGTGGAAGCGCTCCTGAACAGGTATATGAAACAGTCAAATTGGTACTGCCATTACCAAATTCACAGAGTAGCTGTACCACACTACGTATAGGTTAAAAAGCTACATTACATGTTAGGAATATTATCAGAAAAATTTATTTCAGTGTAGATTTTATTAGTTCGTAATTTTTATCCTTCGAAGATCTATAACACCAGTATAAAAATACAGAATGTCATGTAATTCGCGAATACGGACTACACCACACGAATCTGTGATCAAAAATTGGTAGGAAATACTCTTTGGTAAAAACAAGCGTACGGCCAGCCCTTAGTTAACGAGAATCAAGACATTAAAGCAGTTAAAATGATGTGGGTTTTTAGATATACACACGTGGTTGTTGTGGAAGTTTGTGATACCCTCGCATGTAAAACATGCTCATCAGTCCACAGTATGCGAACGACGAAATCCTAAGTACACTTCGTGTTGTTGCAAAAGCCACTGTCAGAANCATCCTCAACTTCCAGTGTCAGCACTGTGCGTGGCCACCTTCCTACACCCACGCGCTGTGCTGGTCCCATTTGACCGGTTTCCTGGTCACGTAAATCCTACCAGCGAAACACATCAGCACTTGTACGCCGTACGTTGGGTTAGCGGTAAGCATGCAATCAGCGCTGCACCTCCCGTTTGTTGGCCGCCGGATGTACCCATGGCCATTGCCATGTCCCAGCAGTGTACTCACTGCATGTGAACTCCATGGCCTCTTTGGCACTACTGAGCTCGGCTCGCTCCGTTGCCATATACCTTACAACCGACTAATTAGTTGCAGCACTGCCACATTACCTCACCTGGGTCTATTTGTAATGCAACATGTTTGCTACATGGTTTTTGAACCTTTCTTGTCGTTTTACTCGTAAACTAAGTTTCTTACGCATTTTACCAGAGAGTATTTTCTACTTAGTTTTGATCACAGATTCGTGCCGTGCAGTCTGTACCAGCGAATTACCTGGCCACCGGTATAAAGTGCTGAATTTTCTGCAATTTACGTTTAACCAACTTTCGTGTTAGTGATAATTCCGGTGGCGCGTGATCCCTAACCAAATGCGATTAAAAGATCTAACCAAATTTTAAAAATTGGTGATAATGGCATTACTACAGATATGTGCCCATCTAGAGTGTAATAATAATCCCCCTTATTTGCCATCTCGTTTTAACTGTTCATATTACTATTGAAACATTTGTGCCGAAATTTTGATAGATATATCCTAATTGGCATTCTTTCAATTTAAATAAAGTTTTATATACGTTGCTGTGTGAGAATTATTACGAAGCTCATGAGAATGTAACGCGAATGAAGTGTTCAATGGGTGAAAAGTGTGGTGGAATAAAGGTCCAATCATATTTCTGGACAGGAAATTATTTGTATTTAAAGAGCTATGCTGTCAGTTTGAAGTTTAAGTTTTAGAGTACCTATGCAGCACGTGTTATATGTGTGTATATATATATATATATTGAAATAGATGACTTATTTATATCACCGCATTGATGGTGACTGACAGATATCTGAAAACTGTCATTCGGAAGGCTTATATTATATAAAGTTTGAAGAAAAAAAAAGTTGGGCTATTCGACATCAATAGTACACTTTGTCTTTTATTTTTGTGTATCAATGTCTTCGGTGGTCAAGTCAATTTTGTGCGTAGCTTTGTGTTTATATTAAGTCTTCAGTTGCCTGTGGAACTCGAGGAGATATTGTCCTCCTTTCTGCGCATATGATTCGGCTGTTTTCTACTGCCTCTCCCGTCCAATTTCTCTTTTACCCCACCCTTTTCGCCCTTTCTCATGATAGGCTTACAGAGTGGCTCCTTGCTGGAGTGCCTGCATGTAGATTGCTGATCAATAAAACTACAGTCTGGAGACGCCTCATGTTTTTGCTTAGAGGTAGCTGAACCAGGATCTTTGACGTGACATGCCATCGCTATGGGGTTTCTGGACTCTACTGGGATCTGTCCAATCGTTCGATTATGTAGGACGATGTTGGCATCGTGGTGTTGCTGCTGCCACCCGTGTGGCTATGCATTGAAGACGTCTCTGTGTGTACCTTGGTTCAGGATAACGCCTGTCTCAAGCCGGTGCAGAACGAGCGCAGCCTGCTCAGTGGACTGCAAGTTGTAGTNCCTTGGTTCAGGATAACGCCTGTCTCAAGCCGGTGCAGAACGAGCGCAGCCTGCTCAGTGGACTGCAAGTTGTAGTCTCTCATCAACAGACTGATGACGAGCCTTCATGACCCACTCCTTCCTTACCTCCATGCAAGTGTACTCAAATCGAGTAGGCCATGAGACCTTTCTTGTCTCGATCACTTTGAATTAGTTTGTCTTGCATACAGTGAGTCATGGTCCAGGTGTTAAAATTTTTCTCTCTCTCTCTCTCTCNTCACTTTGAATTAGTTTGTCTTGCATACAGTGAGTCATGGTCCAGGTGTTAAAATTTTTCTCTCTCTCTCTCTCTCTCTCAGCCAGTTTGTTCTTTCCATCTTCGAGAGTCAATTTTTGGTTCAGACTATATATTTCATTTGAACGTGTGACCCTTTGTGGGAAAGTAGGTTTCTTTGCTCATCCTCCTGCTTGGCCATCCAGACCCTGTCATTTGGTGGGAGTATCTCAGGGGATGTTGATGGTAACCGGCAACATCCAACCCGCTGTCCTTAAAATGGAAACACAATCTGGCTCCCTTTCCTGATGTATAATATTGCTGTAGCTGTAACTGTGAACAATATTCGTATCTCTTCCATTCTCCGAAATAGTACTCTACTGTTTAGTGTGTTATAATATGGTTCCTGGTCTATCTCTGCTCATTTCTCAGACATGAGAAGTTTTTGCATGTTAACATTACATATTAATTCTAGTTTCACTCCCTCTTCAACCAGGAAGAGAGAAAGAGTCATATTTGTGTTATATGTACTCTTGTCCAAGGGTCAGCTTCTTAACTTCTATCTTTGAAGTCATAGGATACTGTTCCCTCATTGTCTTGTTCGTGGCATGAGCTTCCACGCCCTGTTGTGCTATAACTACTGTCTTTGCATTGGAGTGCACTATTGTAATATTCAACCGAGTGTCTCGCTGTTGAAAATCACTGACCCCAATGGAATGGTCCTACTTAGTTTTCACTCTTTCTGTTATCAGGCCTCTGCAGTGTACAACTCTCTTGCAGAATTTTTGCTTTCAAGCCAGACATTGAACCGTTCGAGCACAATGTCCAATTTTTCGAGCGAAGTCGGCCAATATATTGGCCGTGCCCCTCCATATGATAACTGTATTCCTATTAATCTATAGAATATCATATTCGCTAAGTCTGTGCAGTGTTTATATTGTAAGTTCTTCAATATTCGCACAGTATTCTATCACATGCCATACAGTGTCTGGTTCATTGCATATCGGACGTAATGGCAATAGTACAATTCCTAATTCAAATAATGTTTCTTTATAGTTTCCATGACCACACTATGTTGCCCAAATGCTAACTGGTCATAAAAATTATAAAGCAAAAATATTTGAAATAGGAATTGTACAATTGCCATTGTGTCTAATATGTAATGAACCAGGTTTATCCATTCATTTTTCATGCACTCACACACATTCAGGAATAGTATTTCCTTTCTTACCTTATTTATTTCCTCTTTGGCAGGAGGTTGGCCTCTAGCAAGTTATTTCACTTGGCCCCTTCTTTTAACAGAATATNTCACTTTGAATTAGTTTGTCTTGCATACAGTGAGTCATGGTCCAGGTGTTAAAATTTTTCTCTCTCTCTCTCTCTCAGCCAGTTTGTTCTTTCCATCTTCGAGAGTCAATTTTTGGTTCAGACTATATCTTTCATTTGAACGAGTGACCCTTTGTGGGAAAGTAGGTATCTTTGCTCATCCTCCTGCTTGGCCATCCAGACCCTGTCATTTGGTGGGAGTATCTCAGGGGATGTTGATGGTAACCGGCAACATCCAACCCGCTGTCCTTAAAATGGAAACACAATCTGGCTCCCTTTCCTGATGTATAATATTGCTGTAGCTGTAACTGTGAACAATATTCGTATCTCTTCCATTCTCCGAAATAGTACTCTACTGTTTAGTGTGTTATAATATGGTTCCTGGTCTATCTCTGCTCATTTCTCAGACATAAGAAGTTTTTGCATGTTAACATTACATATTAATTCTAGTTTCACTCCCTCTTCAACCAGGAAGAGAGAAAGAGTCATATTTGTGTTATATGTACTCTTGTCCAATGGTCAGCTTCTTAACTTCTTTCTTTGAAGTCACAGGATACTGTTCCCTCATTGTCTTGTTCGTGGCATGAGCGTCCACGCCCTGTTGTGCTATAACTACTGTCTTTGCATTGGAGTGCACTATTGTAATATTCAACCGAGTGTCTCGCTGTTGAAAATCACTGACCCCAATGGAATGGTCCTACTTAGTTTTCACTCTTTCTGTTATCAGGCCTCTGCAGTGTACAACTCCCTTGCAGAATTTTTGCTTTCAAGCCAGACATTGAACCGTTCGAGCACAATGTCCAATTTTTCGAGCGAAGTCGGCAAATATATTGGCCGTGCCCCTCCATATGATAACTGTATTCCTATTAATCTATAGAATATCATATTCGCTAAGTCTGTGCAGTGTTTATATTGTAAGTTCTTCAATATTCGCACAGTATTCTATCACATGCCATACAGTGTCTGGTTCATTGCATATCGGACGTAATGGCAATAGTACAATTCCTAATTCAAATAATGTTTCTTTATAGTTTCCATGACCACACTATGTTGCCCAAATGCTAACTGGTCATAAAAATTATAAAGCAAAANACCAAAATATTTGAATTAGGAATTGTACAATTGCCATTGTGTCTAATATGTAATGAACCAGGTTTATCCATTCATTTTTCATGCACTCACACACATTCAGGAACAGTATTTCCTTTCTTACGTTATTTATTTCCTCTTTGGCAGGAGGTTGGCCTCTAGCAAGTTATTTCACTTGGCCCCTTCTTTTAACAGAATATCNTTATTTATTTCCTCTTTGGCAGGAGGTTGGCCTCTAGCAAGTTATTTCACTTGGCCCCTTCTTTTAACAGAATATCTAATGGTAACACTCCTACTAACACTGGTAGTGCATCGTTGGATACTGCGCGGTGTAATTTCGTCATGGTTAATAAAGCTGTGCTCTGAGATTTATCTAGTCTTATTTTGACAATAACCTGCTGTAATCTGATATACCACACTGCAAATTAATAGCTGATTATAGCTTCAAATATTCCTTTATTAATCGTTCTCAGCATGTGGAACTCAGGCAGGGGCAACATCTCTTAATTTTCTGAACAGGATAACAGATTTATCACATATGCACTTTAAATATTTGTTTTATAACAGTTTACTGTCTAATACGACTCTCGGGTATCTGAAATATCAAAAAAATGTCACAGGTATGTCCTGAATACGTACCACTGGGTATCTCCTTTGCAGAATCCTTTCCACTATCATGCAGTTGTTCTCATCAACTTCGAACTTCAACTTGACGTTCTCGGCCTATTTTTGTGTTTGCTGTATGACCTCTACCACTGTATATTCAATCTCTCTTCTTGTTTAGCTCGGAATCAGGATTAATAATCCATCATCCGCATAGCCATAAATTTCACATCCTTCCGGCAGACGAATTTTCAGAAGACTTTCCAACAGCCCATTCCAAAGTAGTGAGTCAAGGTCAGAAACTTGGAGACATCCCTTTTGTCAGTATGTTATGCACTTGCAGACTCTCACAAAAATAAGCACTTTTACGTTCATTGAAGTAGTGCAATATTGCTTCAAANGTATGTTATGCACTTGCAGACTCTCACAAAAATAAGCACTTTTACGTTCATTGAAGTAGTGCAATATTGCTTCAAATGTTAGCTGGACATCCTTCTATTTGTCACATAATCTCTTGCAGCCAGGCAGGCGCAGTCAAATGCTCCAGATATATCCAAGAATGATCTCATGACTTAATTATTGTATCACGAATTTCTGACAATCTCTGTTTCTCCCATTACTGCAAGTTTTGGGCTCTTATTTCTCTTATCTCTAATCCACAGCTAGACTGGGGCGTTTGACGCCGCTGTCTGTGTGGAGAAATAGAGGGAAGGAGTAAGGAGCGCTCTCTTTGTTATAGTCTATCGCGAGCAAGGTGACGATACTTGATCACATAATGCTGTAAGTACATGAAGCCCGACATGTTTATAATGTCAAGTTTTGGGAGCGAATATTAGAGCTTCGTTTTCATGTTTCTGCTCGACTGTGGGCCTATAGTCCTGTTCGAGTAGGTTTCTAAGCATTAATGTTTTGACACCTGTGCTTTGCTCAGGCTCAGTGTAGTTTTGAACTTGGTAATTTTAAGGGTGAAGCAAGAGTCGTGGTTCTTATTTCTGGTTGCACTTTAAACACCAGTATTTGTGTTTCTTCGTCTTCATCGTTGCGGTGTAAGTTGTCTGGCGTATTTTCTCATCCACTAATCAGAAGGGCACCGCCTATCGGGTGGCAGCTGCGAAATTTAAATAGGAGATACCATGATAAGTAAATTTTCTATCTTTGCGTTAATTTTAAAGATAAGCGTTTCAAACTAAATGTATTCTTCGCCATTTTTTTAGAAGTTCCCTACAGCGAAGATGAGTCCATCGTATTTATAGCCTGTTCACAAGGAAATTTTAAAATTAATTTTTACAAAAAAGTACATACTGCCAGACTATATTGAAAATATACGCTCATAGGGATCTTCTCGCAGAATTTCATGAAGAATAACTTTTGTTTGAAACGCCCATATTTAAAACTAACTCACTGATGCGAAATTTTCTTAACATGGGGTTTCTATTAAAACGTTGCAGTTGCCAGCCGGTAGGCAGAATACAATCACAAATATTCCGTTCTGTTGAAGACGCTCGCTGTCCAAGTCTCGCGCCTGCCTTCCGTCGTTCAGTCTCGCAGTGGCGTCTCCACGCGCGCCCGGGGAGCGGGGAAGATGACCTGGTTGATGATCAGGGTTCTAATCACGTGGAGCCCGACACGATGTACGAGGTGATGTCGTGACCGTCGCAGGTGATTACGTATTAAACGCCTCTCCCGCCCCCAGCCGCCGCCGCCTCCCAATCGATGTCTGGCGCCGCCATCTCCCACAGCCACGGCGCCCTGGCTGTCTCCGGCAGAGGTCCGCTAGCCGAGCGCTAGTGCCCGTCTGTCAAAGACGCTGGATAACACAAGATTCGTCTTATATGCATCACACTACCATTACGGTTTGCTTAGATAAATATGCGGCTTATGGCGTATTGATAAAATCACAATTTGACCATTTTTTTACATATAAAATAAACCAAAAACTTTGAATATGGTTACATAAAGTTCTTACCTAAATATACGTAAGTCATTCTAGGCTATGTTTAACCTAATTAATTTTACTAAAAGGCATGCACAACTAGATATCAACAATCTGGAAATTCTTCCGCATATATAAAGGTTTATAAGACAATGCATTTTTTCCTCATGCTTACACATATGTCTTGAAGTAGCACTAAAATTTTTTTCCAATATAAATTATTCCATTGTTAATAATCATTAATTTTTTATTATTTGTTTCCCAGCAATCCATAAACGGAAAGTTTTAGGTTTGGTTACGTAAAAAAAATTTACATTATTTTAAAAACAGATAGTGTGGAATGATATCGCGCTGCTCGATGTTTGACAGTATATACGAACTTGGTTTTTGCAATCCAACATCTATAAGGACGTTTACGTGTGCCAGACGATTTTCTGTATGTTTTGCATGTTTAGAATTCTCGTGTTAGTTATATTGAATATTGGATAGAGAATAGGGCAAAAATGGTAAATTTAGGAAACAAATTTACACATTTGTGCCAATTTCAATTTTATATATTGTGCCAAACTAACTTAAAATGTGAATTCCGAAGTCACCGGAATGGGATGAAAAAATATTTTACAGAGACATTAAGAATTTTACACTAGGAAAAACTAATCTAAGAGTATTTCGTTGAACGCTAATTGCGAGCAATCCAATTGCCATATTTAAAAAAAACTTCATGTATGTTTTATGAATACTATTTGAACATTGCTTTGCGTAAAAATAACTATACGTTCTACAAAATTTGTGAAGTTAAATTCCTGAGAATTTTTTCATAGAATGGGTCACAACAATGTTTGTCAATCTAGAAATTTGGTGAAACGATTTTCATACCACGTTTGAAAAATATCTTCAAAATATGGAAGAAAGATGTGACACACCTGAGAGCTTCTAATGCGTCCGTCTATACGAACTTCTCTTCTGCGTTTAAAGCGCTGTAGCAGGAAACGACGAGGCAACTGCAACACACGCATTAAGGGAGAGTGTCCCGCCATCTTGGATTAATGTATATTCTTCCATAACCTAATTTCCGGATTTAATATTTGAAAACCAAACTCTCTGCGGCATACGGAACATCTTAAAAGTTATTCATAAAAAACTATCTTATTTTTGCCTAGTACTCGTTTCAAAACAGATAAAAAGTCTAATGTCGTTGCAACAAAAACATTACTAAAGAGGAATTTCTTTAAATGTTTATGTTTTAGTTAAATGGGTAATGCTATGACAAGTTAATAATGTTAACAATCTGCAAAGTCCTCTATTTCCATAATGTTGTCCCAAATACAATTTTTTACGCTACAAAAATACGAAGAACGAAATAGTTTGTTTTACGGTAACATTAAAGTAATGTCCAGCCAACACAAGTTTACACCGACTTGACGTTGTAAAATGGCGGATACTAGTGAACATCGATAACCTTATAAAATTAAAATACTATATTTAAATTTTTAATCATAGTATGATACCGAAATTTAGCTTAGACCAGGTGTCAAGCTTCACCGAGTAGTTTACATGTGCCAAATATGCACATATTTCTAGAGCATAAAGCATTTCCACATAAAGAAAGATAAATGTTGTGTTTCGTTATATTGTATTCAATAGCCACAGTATAAAGCACGTTTAGTGGTGTTAAAATACAGCCGTCAACAGGACGTCNGTCGTTATATTGTATTCAATAGCCACAGTATAAAGCACGTTTAGTGGTGTTAAAATACAGCCGTCAACAGGACGTCAGATCTCGTAGAGTGAAGAACGCCAAGCAATGAAGATGCGGGTTCGATTCCTTTCCCGGTCGTCGTTATTTTCTTCGTTGGTAGTGTTTATATTTATTTTTCTGACAAAATAACCGTTCTCAATCCAGTGCACATCGGAATGATTTTTTAAAAGCAAAGAAAGGACGAGTAATAATTTAACACCAATGTCAGCATCAGTTCAACACAAAATTGGTTTTGCCGCAATATAAACACCACCGTAATGTTGACAGTACAGTAAGGATGTAACGTTACAAAACTACTTAATGTTACATTTACAATAATAGCTTAAGACTATATTTAACAACCAGCAGCATTANATGTAACGTTACAAAACTACTTAATGTTACATTTACAATAATAGCTTAAGACTATATTTAACAACCAGCAGCATTACTGACGGCTCACAGATAACCAAAAAATTGTTTGTTGTAGTAAAATTAATACTGTTGTCACAACATTAGACTTNATTACTGACGGCTCACAGATAACCAAAAAATTGTTTGTTGTAGTAAAATTAATACTGTTGTCACAACATTAGACTTTCTTCTGTTAAATCTGTAACCGTCATCAAAGGTTCCCTCATCATTTAATAATGTCTGTCCCACGTGGGGAAATATTGATATATCTGATACCGTACGAACTTCAATAGTTCCGTTATGTAGTCCTCAATGACACATCAAGCTTTGATTCCTAATGTCCGGTAATTAAATTTTATAACGAAATCAATATTGAAGGGACACGACCCCCGTGAGAGCCTCTCGCTCATACGTTTAAAGTTTTTAACTGGCGCAGAAGCTTCTCATATAGCTATTTGTGACAAAGGAACCTTGGGATGTCGAACTATAATTCTGCGGTGGAAAGTTAGCAGCAGTGTTCAGTGTATCGCTCTGTGTAAATTACGCCAATAGAATATTTGACGATATATTCGTCTGTGAAAGCCTACATAAACTATCCTGAACGCATTAAAAAAGAAAATCGAGATGTTTCAAGAGATGTGATTCGGACAAATACATATATATATATACATATATATTTATTGCGACATATTTAGCCCCACCATTTTTTTTAAATTGTATTTCAAGCACTCTGCAACTTATTTCGCTTTTCAGTTAGATGAATTCTCAAAATCAAGCGCGTCTTTATCAGGGGCTCTGTTTGGTGGCATGGCGGTCACAGTTCACCTTACTTGCAATGGTGGTAATTTTTTCATGAAAACATCTAAAACTCATGGTTAGTTAAATCTTTCTGCTCGTCGTATATATTTTCATCGCATCTACTGTAAGTACTAAAAATTTGGAATAGCGAGTGTTGCCAACTCCATGGATTTTCCACCTTAATGTGGATATTAACATATACCTAGTGGGTAAAATTGTTATGTATGGAGCCTAGTTCCACACATGCGTTCTACTCATAAATTGGTGCTTATTTTTTACATTGTAGTTGTTNTTGTTATGTATGGAGCCTAGTTCCACACATGCGTTCTACTCATAAATTGGTGCTTATTTTTTACATTGTAGTTGTTTTTTCTGGTTAACTTTGTCACAAATGCAATTACATTTCATTAACGCTTATGTAAATTTAAGACTGTAAAAATATAGTTTCCGAAATAACTTGAAATATTATTTGAAATCAAAATAAATGTATGGATATTGTTATATGAAGTATGATTATGTAAATGTTCCTATATGCTATCCACTGTGAACTGAGTACTTTTGAAAGTCCTTTTTAAAATCTGCTTGTTTGCACATTGTGTATTCTTTACCACGCTTAAAATTAACATTTTCATACGCCTGCTAACTTTATTCATGCGTCGGTCGAGTGAAACTGTGAAATTATTACAAAAGTGAATATTTCACAAATGTTTCTCATTTTTTTTACTTTAAATTAAAAAAAAAAGCAAAATAAATTGTTTCAGTATTTATATCTGTTTACCTAAGACTTAATTAAACATCAAGACTTGGAACTACTTTTCCCTCCTTCGTTACCAACTGTATTGAGCGCTTGCCACTCAGCCTGCCCGTTAGAATATTAGCAGTTAAGGGTAGCGACATTTTCAAAGGTTCATTTAAAATGTGCTCACTTTACCGTGAACAGCCTTTAATATAGTGAACTCTGGTGGATTTTTACTTTTCATCTAGTGGAATTCTCTAAAGATTTGCAACACTGGCCACACCTACAGCCACTAGTGCCTATTATCCTGGTGTTGACCACGTGACACAGTGAGATTCTTAGAAAACGTATTTAATACTTGCACTAACTATTTTCAAATATGTACAATCAAACAAGCAGAGAAGAATTTCATTAGAAGCGATTCCAAGCTTCACATTTGATATAATATTTTCAAGATGGAGAAGAACTGCTTTCATTTCACTGCCTGCATTACCTTAAATAAGGCAGTCGTATTTACGTCAAAATATTTGCAGTTAATACATAGTTGCACATCTTACCATCTATTTTTTATACAGTCTGTCTGTAGTGCATTCTAGAAGATGTTGATTGTGGTGACGCGAATATTGGTACCATATCTCAGGTATTAGAAGAAAAATTTCATTATATCAATTTATGCGGCTTAAGAGTTATTTCTATAATGTATATGATAGGTGATTTTACACAATTTTATACGATATTTAGTTACAGAAAAGAACTAAATTTCTACTTTTCTTTAGTAATCAGGAACTAACTAGTCAAACTACTATCACCAGTTTTATAACCTAATATTACTACTGGCCGACCTAACTTATACAAGAAAAAGAACATTTTTAACATTGTTGGATGGAAAAACTACTCTAACGTTAACCCACAAGGCAGAAATATATATGTGCGATAGAATTCACTGTGTCATTACATTAAACACCTAGCAATGGTATATCTAAAATTACATTTAAGGAAATTAGCAGGAAAATTAAAAACATTTAGTTTTTTTTAAAACCGTATTTATTTAAAAAGAAAATGAAATATTTTTTACTAAAGAATCATTTTTTATTCACAAGTTCGGAGGAATATTTCTTTTAACTGGGTACCGATAAAAAAGTGCTTTATGATAACTATAAATTAATCACTAACGAGTATATGAGTGGTCATTGCAAATTAATATTTGTACATCAATATGTGTGCACCATATAGAGTCATTTTGAAGGAGATAGCATAGTGTTTTTTTCCAGTTACGTTAAATGAAACAATCGATTTCGTGAATGTTTACTTGTTTACCGCTTCTGTATATTTAGTAAAATGTGGCCTAAAATACGGGACAACATGAAATTATCCAAGCTGAAATTAGTCTAATATTGACTGGACAAAATTAATGAGGCGAAAGCAGGCAGAGCTTTGAACACATGTGTAATGAAGCGAGGTTTTGGAAATATTTATCGATTGAGAGTGATTTTCAATGCCTTACATTTACAATGCCTTAACCTACAAATTTTAATTACTACTTACGATATACACTGGAGAGCCAAAAAACTGGTATAGCGCGCGTATGCAAATAATATAAGTATGGAACCAATCAGAGTAACGCGATGCAGTCGGCAGTGCCAATATAAGACAACAAGCGTCTGGCAAAGTAACTATATCGGTTACTGCTGCTACAAAGGCAGGTTATCAAGTTTTAAGTGAGTTTGAACGTGGTGTTATAGTCGGCGTACGAGAGATGGGACATAGCATCTCCGAGAAAGCGATAAAATTTGGATTTTCGCGTACGACCATTTCATGAGTGTACCGTGAATATCGGGAATCCGGTAAAACATCAAATCTTCGACATCTCTGCAGCCGGAAAAAGATCGTGAACGAACAGAACAAACGACGACTAACGAGAATCATTAAACGTGACAGACGTGCAACCCTTTCTCAAATTGGCGCAAATTTCAATGCTGGGGCATCAACAAGTGCTACTAAACACAGTGTATGTAAACCAGTAGTCATGCAAGAGTCTATGTCACCCATATATATTGATGATAAGATCTTTATCAAAATATTAAGGTAAATTGTTATAAACTCCCACCGACCGCTGCATATTGCACACGCAACTAACACTATACATTACGTTAGACCGAAAAAAATACACTCTCGAAAGGCTGATACTAGCAGGCATAAAAATAAAAAGGAAAGTATTTACTATCACCTACCAACAAGTATTGTACAAGTGACGGGCACTATGCAGCACATCACGCGTTGCTAGACAACACTGTGTGTCTGGCTACCGTGGTCCCCTCGGATAGTAGAGGAAAAATAAATAGTAATTTCAGTTAGAATCAGTGTATAGTTGTGTTGACCTTATTGTTCACATACTTTACAACTGAAATTTCTTCGCCTAACATAGTGTACTGCGTACGTTGTTCGTGTAATACGTCACAATTTATATATATTGTTAAGTGAATATAACCATTTGTTTTATAATTTTTTTATATCTGTTTACATTAGCATATATCTTTGATGGCTCTCGTGCATGACTAATTGCTAGAGAGTGTGTGGTAGCGTCCTTTATAATAAGCTCCCAAATTCTTCTGTGACAAGACACTTTTGAGAGACTCGTGTAACATGTTAGGGTTCCTTTATCGTTGTGTATGGTAGCATATCTTATAATAGGTGGCTAGCTTCACCAGTGCAGAGACACTTTCAAAAGCCTCGCATGCCATGTTACCCTCCTTTATCGAAGTGTATGGTAGCATTCTTTAGGATAGGCTACTAGCTTCAAGAGTGCCGAGACATATTTAAGAGCTTCGCATAACATGTTAGGCTCCTTTATCATTGTGTATGTTTGGGAAGACTCTGGGTTAACCCATGTATATATATGTGCATGTGTGTACATGTATGTGTATATGTATGCGTGCATGCATACAAGCGTCCGTCAGCATCCTTTATGTTAGGCTGTGTGCTTCGTCGCAGTGTTTGGCAGCATTCTTTATGTTAGGCTGTATGCGTCGTTGAAGTGTACAGCAGCGTTATTTATGTTATGCCTCGTGCTTCGTCATGCTGTTCGGCATCAACCTTTATGTTAGGCTGCGTGCGTCATTGAAGTGTTCGGCACCAACCTTTATGTTATGCTGTACTCGTTGTTGAACTGCAATGCAGTGACCTTTATGTTATGCCACGCTCGTCGTTAAAGTTTACGGTGACGTTCTTTATGTTACACCACGTGCCACGGCGACGTCCTTCATGTTATGCCTCAAGTCACGGCGACGTCCATTATGTTATGTCAAGTGTCACGGCGACGTTCTTTATGTTATGCCTTGCGCGTCGTTTACGTGTTCAGCGGCGTCCTTTGTGTCAAGCTGCGCGCTTCGTCGTAGTGTTCGGCATCATCCTTTATGTTAGGCCACGCGAGTCGTTGAAGTGTTCGGCAGCAACCATTATGTTATGCTGTATGCGTCGTTGAATGTTCGGCATTGACCTTTATGTTATACCACGCGCATCGTCGCAGTCCCCGAGATACTTACGAGAGCCTCGCATAACATGTTGGGCTCTTTTATCGTTGTACACGGTATCTTTTTTTTGATAAGCTGCCGATCATGAGACACTTTTGAGAGCCTTGAGTACTCTGTTAGGGTCCTTTATCGTTGTGTGTGGTAGGATTCTTTAGGATGGGCTACCAGCTTCAACAGTGTTGATACACTTTTGAGAGCCTAGCATATCATGTTAGGCTCTTTTATCATTGTGTATGGTTGGGAAGACTCTGAGATAACCCTCCTGGTCCTGTTGTAGTTAATCATTTGGGTGGGACCAGAGTTACTAATTTTTTTCAGCGATGTCTGCCATCAACGAGGTCAAGCCGCACGACGTCGACCCCGCTCGCTGTCACCCAGGTCTGGCCGTACAAAGCCGACCCTGCTCGCCGTCACCCAGGTCCGGCCGCACGATGCCGACCGTCACCCTGGTCACACGACGTCGACCTCCTGCCGTCACCCTGGTCACACGATGTCGACCTCCTGACGTCACCTAGTTCACATAGAGCCAAAATGATCATATGCTAATGTTCCTTGCTGGGGGCGGTGTCTATGTTATAAATTTTACTGGTGTACCTTAAGTGGTTCGGGAATTACAACTATGCTTATAAGTTTGCATAGAGCTTAAATGACTCTGTGATAATTTTAGATGTCAGGGTTATGTGTATGTTACAAATTTGACGACCAGATCTTAAATGGGTTGGAAATTACGACCAACTATGCTTATAAGTTCGCATAGGGCTTAAATGACCATATATTAATTTTCCTTGCTGGGGGCGATGCCTATGTTATGAATTTGACAGTTGTACCTTAAACGGTACGGGATTTATGACCAACTATGCTTATAAGTTCGCATATGGCCTAAATGACTATGTGATAATTTTCGATGTCGGGGGTGTTCTATATGTTACAAATTTGGTGACTATATGTGATACTATTCGGAAATTAGGGTCACGAATATTTGACATCATGCAATAAGTAAGCAGCTGGCATCCAACCTCAATGCTGCTGGTANTCGGAAATTAGGGTCACGAATATTTGACATCATGCAATAAGTAAGCAGCTGGCATCCAACCTCAATGCTGCTGGTACGAAAGCTTCGTTTGATGTCATTACCTTACACACGAAACTTTGAACCTTACGTGCGACTGTAAATGCAGCCAGTACGAGAGCTTTGTGTGATGAAATTAACTTACACACACGAAACTTTTAATCTTATGTTAACTCTCTGAGTTGTATGCTATTAAATTTACAAAAAAATATTTGTTTTTATTAATAAGAAATTTAAATAACAATTTAAAATTAATTTTTACAAACAATTTTTTTTCAAATCTTCGTGGGCCTCGCGTTGCCAATCGGCGAAGAGAGCCTCGCGTCCTGCGCTGGGATGCATGTGTGAGGATAAGTTATGGGGGAATCTGGAATATTTTAGGGAAAAAAGTGGAAATTTTGGGGGAAAAGGGATATTTCGAGAGAAAAACGGGAGAAAAGCGAAAACAATAACATTTTTGGGGGAAATTCGGGAACTTTTAGTGAAAGATGTGCTGTGTCATACTATCTAAGGCGAGAAAAACGGGAAACATGAGACGATATTGACATTTCTTAAAGAAATTCAGGACATTTTTATGAAAAAAGGGACATTTTAGGGAAAATGGAATATTCGAGAGAAAAAAGGGAACAAATTAAATTTTTTTTGGGAAATCCGGGAAATTTTTAGGTATAGGCATGCTGTGTCATGCTATCTATGGCTCCCTGCTCCCCGTTTCTTGGCAGGTGCAAAATAACCGCCCATTTCTGGCTACTAGTAGTCCTCGAGATATTGCATTAAACCTCTATTGTTCTTTATGTGACGATCTTCATAAATAAAAGACAAAAACTTTATGTGTTGGCACATTCCCTGATTGTCATACATGCAATATACAATATCAAATTTAAAATTATTACATAGTTTCGTAGATATAGCACACTAAGCTGAAATGTTTGTATATGCGCCATTCAGAAAATAAGATACGTACACATTTAAAGCATATTAATTTTTTTTGGCCCACTTCCTCAAAATTGAAAGAAGAATTCGATTGATTATTTCCCGTGATACTGCATTAAAATTGTATTATTTCCTGTAGGGCTCTCTTACAAAATAGCGGATAAATTAGTCTTTGCATAGACAATTTTCATGGATACAATTGATACTGTAAATATACAAAATAAAGTTGACATTTTTTGCCATTTCGTAGATAAACTATTTTTTAGCAAAAATGTATATCTGGTCGCCATTTTGAAAGTATGTTTCCGAGCCTCTCAAAGTTTATCAGTTTACATGTCCTGCCATATTACTACTTGTTTGCCAAATTTGGTAGAAATAATTAGTTTTTTTTTCGCAGATGTTACGTAATTTTAATCTATCCTGTGATTTTATTTTACAAAATGGCAGAAAGAAGAGATTTTGTGGTGTGGAAATGTTTGATGGTTGTGTAATATGGAGCCATCATACGATGTTTCATTGGAATGAATTACATGGTTTAGACGATATAACCTTAAAAATTTTAATAACTTCATAGCCACCATTTTGAAAATAAGTGTCGGATATACGCAATTCATCAGTTAACATTACATACCGCAGTACAAAATTTTAGCCATATTTGGTAAGAATCGGTCATTTGCTTCCCGAGATATTACACAAAAACTTTGTTAAATCATTTAGTGCTATCTTCTATAATGGTAGACAAAATAGTTGCCTGGCTTACACGATTCTTGCAATATATATTCTCACAAAATTTGGTTTAAATTAGTCAAACGGTATGGTTGTTATNTCGGAAATTAGGGTCACGAATATTTGACATCATGCAATAAGTAAGCAGCTGGCATCCAACCTCAATGCTGCTGGTAGGAAAGCTTCGTTTGATGTCATTACCTTACACACGAAACTTTGAACCTTACGTGCGACTGTAAATGCAGCCAGTACGAGAGCTTTGTGTGATGAAATTAACTTACACACACGAAACTTTTAATCTTATTTTAACTCTCTGAGTTGTATGCTATTAAATTTACAAAAAAATATTTGTTTTTATTAATAAGAAATTTAAATAACAATTTAAAATTAATTTTTACAAACAATTTTTTTTCAAATCTTCGTGGGCCTCGCGTTGCCAATCGGCGAAGAGAGCCTCGCGTCCTGCGCTGGGATGCATGTGTGAGGATAAGTTTTGGGGGAATCTGGAATATTTTAGGGAAAAAAGTGGAAATTTTGGGGGAAAAGGGATATTTCGAGAGAAAAACGGGAGAAAAGCGAAAACAATAACATTTTTGGGGGAAATTCGGGAACTTCTAGTGAAATATGTGCTGTGTCATACTATCTAAGGCGAGAAAAACGGGAAACATGAGACGATATTGACATTTCTTAAAGAAATTCAGGACATTTTTATGAAAAAAGGGAAATTTTAAGGAAAATGGAATATTCGAGAGAAAAAAGGGAACAAATTAAATTTTTTTTGGGAAATCCGGGAAATTTTTAGGTATAGGCATGCTGTGTCATGCTATCTATGGCTCCCCGCTCCCCGTTTCTTGGCAGGTGCAAAATAACCGCCCATTTCTGGCTACTAGTAGTCCTCGAGATATTGCATTAAACCTCTATTGTTCTTTATGTGACGATCTTCATAAATAAAAGACAAAAACTTTATGTGTTGGCACATTCCCTGATTGTCATACATGCAATATACAATATCAAATTTAAAATTATTACATAGTTTCGTAGATATAGCACACTAAGCTGAAATGTTTGTATATGCGCCATTCAGAAAATAAGAAACGAGACATTTAAAGCATATCAATTATTTTGGCCCACTTCCTCAAAATTGAAAGAAGAATTCGATTGATTATTTCCCGTGATACTGCATTAAAATTGTATTATTTCCTGTAGGGCTCTCTTACAAAATAGCGGATAAATTAGTCTTTGCATAGACAATTTTCATGGATATAATTGATACTGTAAATATACAAAATAAAGTTGACATTTTTTGCCATTTCGTAGATAAACTATTTTTTAGCAAAAATGTATATCTGGTCGCCATTTTGAAAGTATGTTTCCGAGCCTCTCAAAGTTTATCAGTTTACATGTCCTGCCATATTACTACTTGTTTGCCAAATTTGGTAGAAATCATTAGTTTTTTTTACGCAGATGTTACGTAATTTTAATATATCCTGTGATTTTATTTTACAAAATGGCAGAAAGAAGAGATTTTGTGGTGTGGAAACGTTTGATGGTTGTGTAATATGGAGCCATCATACGATGTTTCATTGGAATGAATTACATGGTTTCGACGATATAACCTTAAAAATTTTAATAACTTCATAGCCACCATTTTGAAAATAAGTGTCGGATATACGCAATTCATCAGTTAACATTACATACCGCAGTACAAAATTTTAGCCATATTTGGTAAGAATCGGTCATTTGTTTCCCGAGATATTACACAAAAACTTTGTTAAATCATTTAGTGCTATCTTCTATAATGGTAGACAAAATAGTTTCCTGGCTTACACGATTCTTGCAATATATATTCTCACAAAATTTGGTTTAAATTAGTCAAACGGTATGGTTGTTATACGAAATAAACCTAAAACATTAATATGGCCACCATTTTGAAAATAAACGGCTAATAAATTTTAATTACCTATATTTGCATGACCATTATAGTAATAGGCTACTTACGCGCCAAATTAGGCGAAAATTGGTTGAATAGTTCTCGATATATAACGTAAAAGCTTTATTTGTCATGTGGCGCCATCTTACAAAACGGTTGACCAACATCAAAATGCACCTCTGAATTTAATTTTTACACCTTGCGCTTTCAAAATACAAAATTTGGTTTACATCAGTTGAATATTTTCCGAGATATGACATATCACCCTACATGTTATATAGCCGCCATTTGAAAGTAAGTGCCAGGCGTGGCCGAAATTTTTAAAAGTCAGGTGTGCTTACTTAGCATTNACATGTTATATAGCCGCCATTTGAAAGTAAGTGCCAGGCGTGGCCGAAATTTTTAAAAGTCAGGTGTGCTTACTTAGCATTATATGTGCACCGAGTTAGGTGAAATTCAGTTCACGCTTTCAAAAATTTAAAAGAGAGCGAAAAAAATGGGGGGGGGGGACACATGCACAGACATACACAGGCACAGATATATACACACACAGATACACAGAGAGGAAATTAATTGCATTGGCCTTTATTTTGATTACAAAAATTTAATCTGATTCGCTAACTCTAATTTATTAAGAAGTATTGTNTTAATTGCATTGGCCTTTATTTTGATTACAAAAATTTAATCTGATTCGCTAACTCTAATTTATTAAGAAGTATTGTAAGCTTTTCTTAACATAATACATTTTTACCCTGAGCTTAAACTGCAATAATTCAAGCAATGACGCAGTTTTATCATATTAACTAAACTTTGAATAGTCCTTAGCATTTTCTTTTTTAAGCTACCGTGATCAACACTTCTTTTCCTATAGCAACAATAATAATATATGTATTGTTTATCGGTTTGTAAATTCTGATTTACTAATGACTGCACATCTGCAGCTATTCCCAAGGTCGATATAATAAATTACCTATCATCTTTTCTCTTAACAAAAGTTGATTATTCTAATAGTTTATTCACTATATCTGCAAATAATGCTGCTAATAATGCTTTTCCACTTATCAAGAAATTTTAAATTTTATTTTGTAAATAATATATTTTAAGAAATGTTTAATTTTTGACGTATTAATTGCCGAAACACATAAGTGCATGTGATGTGACTGTATACAAATGACGTACATACGACATAACCATGTGGCATAGCGGTCGANTTAGCTTTTCTTAACATAATACATTTTTACCCTGAGCTTAAACTGCAATAATTCAAGCAATGACGCAGTTTTATCATATTAACTAAACTTTGAAGAGTCCTTAGCATTTTCTTTTTTAAGCTGCCGTGATCAACACTTCTTTTTCTATAGCAACAATAATAATATATGTATTGTTTATCGGTTTGTAAATTCTGATTTACTAATGACTGCACATCTGCAGCTATTCCCAAGGTCGATATAATAAATTACCTCTATCATCTTTTCTCTTAACAAAATTTGATTATTCTAATAGTTTATTTACTATCTCTGCAGATAATGCTGCTAATAATGCTTTTCCACTTATCGAGAAATTTTAAATTTTATTTTGTAAATAATATATTTTAAGAAATGTTTAATTTTTGACGTATTAATTGCTGAAACACATAAGTGCATGTGATGTGACTGTATACAAATGACGTACATACGACATAACCATGTGGCATAGCGGTCGAAAATTTCCGGAGGGAAATGTGGTGCAAAATGTTAAAGGAGTGTTTCATAACTCTATTAGCAGACTCAATGAAGGCAACTCTACCTACTATAGCTAAGCTGAAAGAAATATCTCCAGCGAACTCCTGTTAAAATTAAATAAAACTTGTACAATATTCTGAGCAAGCAGGGAAAACCAAGCAACGTACAATNAGAAAATATCTTCAGCGAACTCCTGTTAAAATTAAATAAAACTTGTACAATATTCTGAGCAAGCAGGGAAAACCAAGCAACGTACAATGCGACTAAGCCAAGTGTTTTGTATATTCTAACAATATGAATTGTGAGAGTAATCGGAAAGGGATGGAAATGGAACTACTATTAATGATATAGTTATTGAAGGAAGGTTTAATTACTCTGTGAGATTTTGACAATGCTCCTTTAAGAGATGCCGGTATGTGCTTTGAGTCTGGCAAGTTTAACTTAGGCAAAGGCTACCCAAGCTGACCACGGACATTTTCTTGATATCTCACAGTACAATATAAAACAATCTTTTTTTCATNGGGAAATTTTGACAATGCTCCTTTAAGAGATGCCGGTATGTGCTTTGAGTCTGCCAAGTTTAACTTAGGCAAAGGCTACCCAAGCTGACCACGGACATTTTCTTGATATCTCACAGTACAATATAAAACAATCTTTTTTTCATCTCGATCTATTTCCACATTCCAAAATTTACCAAGGCTTGTTTTGAAAACAAAAAAAAAATATATTTTTCTACTAAGAAGGTTATTTTATAATCTGAAGACTAGTTGCTATTTGGAAACGGAAATGTTTTTGCCAATGTACTTGAAACAATAATATTGGGACTAAAATGTGTTACCAAAATTTTTATTTTTCTTGAAACAATCAATTAACGTACTAAGGCTTCAGTCATTTGTAACATCATTAGAAATGAAACGAAACACCCTATGATATAGATTAAAAATAAATTTTAAAAATACATAAGCAATTTGTAGAAAGTACTAAATAGTGTTTAAAATACAACACTTAGGTTCATGTAATATATCCAATGAGAAAATATTTTAGTAGAAAATATGTTTCCCTTAGAGAATTATTCGGCAATTTCGATTCTATTTGCCAAAACACGTATGTGTTAATTAAAAAGGTAACAAGTATTTTGAATAAAAAATTTTAAATCCCAGTATTAGTTCATTAAGTCAAACATAAAACACTGAAACGGAGAACATCAGCTGAATTATATTGTTAGTAATACCGAACACTTCTCAAGATGTTTTCAGAATGCACCATTTATCGTAAGTTTACAAATAGTTATCTATTTTTGATGACATTCACAATAAAAATCCAAAACCACAAAAACAAATCAAACTTTTGTGAGACGTTCGAGATCATACTGTAGATGGATTGTATAGTTAATTTACTGTTACTTCCAACTTTTCTGAAGCTCTGCTATAGTTCTACTTCCATGAAATTCCTCCACCTCATTCAAACAAAGCTTAATCGGGTCTAAAAATTACACCAAAGAAGACAACGCACAGCATTTGTGCGCACTCAGTTCAATAATATTTTGCACAAGAACTATTTCGTAGTAGGCATTACCAACACGCATATTTTCTCCTTGCTCTTATTATTTTTAACTATACATGAACTATTAAATGTCGTAGGTTAAATACCAGTAAAAGTTCAATTTTACCAAAAATAAGATACTTATTTGTTAACACGTGTGTAAAACGCTTGTGATACGGGACATATTTAGGAAACAACCAAACACGTCTTACATGGGGTAATGTTTCTAAGGTTTGATTCAAAAAGTGTGTATAAATCGCGAATAGCATATAGGAAGTAATTCTGGCATCGACGTAAATCTGTACCGTTTCCAGGGATGGCTCAGACAGAAAAAATTATAGTTTGTTAAGCTTGCGTTTTGGGACTAAACGTATTAGAGTTGGAACATATATTCAAAGGGATTAAAATTTTAAGGAGCTCATGAGCCTACACCCATGCAACAAAATGAAATTAATTATACAGAGTGGTAATTTTTTTATGGATTACATTCAACTAATAGCTCAAATGCTCTACTTTTTTCAAGTTATTGTGTTTTCAGTCGAGAAAGGAGAATTGTCACTCTGAAAAAAATTGAACGAAACATTTCATGCAAGCTTAACTGCAAAATTACAATATAATTGTGGTATTTAGGCTAACACAGTCAATATTCAAAATGTACGTGATTCATAGAGTTCAATTTTGCAATCTGTTAATGGAAACATATTCTTACAAAAGCATGGTGAACATACATATGTTTTGTGGACCTGAAAGTGGATTAAAAACTATACTAGCGTTAAAATAGTTTTAAATTTTGTGTCTCTGCATGGTGATATTTTTCTTAGAGGAATTCTTATGAACAGTTTAAAGTATGTAAAAGATTATGTTTGATTACGTTGGTTTCTTCTGGCACCACCCAACAACTAAACGGATTTTATTAAATTTTCACTATAATGCAGGGTTTGTACCAAGCCATCACACTAGTCCAGCACGGAGATAAGAAATATGAAGCAACATATATTTCTCCAGTGTAATTTACTCTATTATAGGCGGATTTTCCTGCGTTAATCGACATGGAATTACTCTTCATTATTTTCCCGAGTTCTCTCGTTACCCCAGCTTCTTTTCAGTGATAGATGCAGTTTTCATTGCTGTTAACAGACATCGTAGTGAAATAAACACGAACACGCACTTCATAACATTGGATGGAATGATATACGCCGAAGCACAACAGCGGAACATGGAAAATGAATTGCTGAGTTGTTATTGGAAGTGGAATGCTCTAGGAACTCATGCTGTGTAGTCTGGCTTGGAAGGAGGAGTTAATGAGGAAAGTAGTGTTTCTGCGAAACAGGAAGGCATTATGAAGTGTACAGTCTCGTCGAAACAGTGTACTCTTGAGCGAAGAGTATGTGAAGAGATTTGGGTGGTTCGTAACATCGAGGTCTTGCGAACCGATGGTGGTGAAGCGAGGTGGGTATGAAGCAGCGCCGAAATGAAAGGGTGGGGTAAACGGGAGATCCCCGAGAAAACCCGCCAATCAGTGAGCATTGCCCAGCACGATTCCCACATGCGAAAATCCGGGAGTGACCCCGCCGAAAATTGAACCAGGTTCACCAAGGTGAGAGGCCAGTAGTCTAACCACTACACAACCGCGGCAACCTGTATATTCGTGTAGAAAGTAGTTGTAGTATCTTAATATCCAAGACAGAAGTTCAATAAAACCATTATAAAAGACTTTTTTAACAACATTTAGAAATTATTCCATATTACATCTATCCTTGTTACAATTCTGCAGACCCAATAAAACCCCCCAAATGAAGGGCATACCAATTTCAGAGGGGGCTCAAGTACCCCTTGCCTCCTGTAATATCTACGCATATGAATTATGGTAATAAGTAAAGAAAAGGGGTTGACACTGCCAGGTTTACGTTTGGGTAGTTAATAGTCGAAATGTTGTGTTGCATTATAGAAATAGTCTACTTGGTGTCTTTGGAGAATAATATTTTTCATCGCTGCAAAACATATATTTCTTAACTAGCTGTGCCTGCGGCTCCGCTCGCATGGACTATGGAATTATTTTTTAGGTTTTTTTTTTTATAAGTGTCCCCCCACCCCCC
>NQII01000466.1:680971-722562 GCA_002778355.1 Clitarchus hookeri | reverse complement strand
CCCCGATCAACAACACCACCCGCCCACGACACTTCCACCCGCCACCACGATTGCTCTCTACGTCCGCGTACGGTAAACCGACTCACTAAAGTAAACTTTTTCAAATATTTTCTCGCGATAAATAGTAGCCAATATCAACTTTCAGCCGTCCAACTACTTCTGTGCAAGAAATTACGTCGATCTGTTGCTAGGTTGTGACGTTGCATTGTTATTGCGTTTGTGTACTTTTTCATTTTCCAATAAGAATTTCCCCAAAGGAATGAGAAATTTTCTCGCGGTAAAAATTAGCCTATGTCACTTCCCGGCACTCCAACTATCTCTGTGCAAAAATTAACGTCGATCCGTTGCTCCGTTGCGACGTGGAAGAAGGACAAACAAACAAACACACTTTCGCATTTATATAATAGTTAGGCTATATATAGCAAGGACCGACATCGATAAGTATCGACATATCTATAAGTATCGATAAATTGATAATTATCGACATATCTATAAGTATCGATATGTCGATCATTGACGCAGCATTGTACCCCGAGCGCCAATTTTACAAAAAATGTTTTGATGGAATAAGATATTTTTTCGTGATAAAAAGTAGCCTATATCACTTCCCGGTCCTCGAACTATCTCTGTGCAAAAAATCACGTTGATCCATTGCAACGTGAAAGAGGGAGAAACAATCATCCGAACACACTTTCACATTTATAAATATAGATAAGCAGACGGGTAAAACAATACAATTTTTCATCTACAGTTTCGCTTTAAAAAAATCTGCCTGGCATTTGGCATGTTTGTTTTTTAAGGACTGGTTCCGGTGAAAAAGTTTAAACCTGTAAAAGTTGTACCTATGAAATATCTTAGAAATATTGTATTACTTGTATCAATAGTAGGGCCTAAATTAATTAATTAAATTATAAAAGTTGGTTAATAGCTGAAACAAATCGTTGGAGTAAATATATGTAAAACTTCAAATTTGTTATTTAAATAGTTTTTTTGCTATAAATACAAATGCTTGAAGCAGAGAAGCTGGTTTCAGACCTTGTTCAAGCAAAAGTTTTAAATATTTCAACTGTACGAAGTGCTTAAAAAATCCAACATTAAAGTTATGTAGAAGCATAAATAAACTATTTTAATACAAATCAGTTTGAAGTAGAATATCAGTATTAAAACAAAAGCATTTTAAAAACTGAAAATATATTTTGACGAGTTGAGGCGAGGTAGAAGATTTAAAGACGCAGAAAAAAATGTATAATGCCATTATTGAACTCTAAATTATATGCAGTTATCAGTCAGACTTCTTATGTTCAGTTACTCGTCACTCGTGCTGCTAGTCGATTGGTAAGGCTCTTAAAACGCATCCACCATTTTTTATGAGCCTGGGTGGCTCATAACACTCTTAGAAAAGGTTAAGTTTAAGGAAAACAGGATAAGCTCAGATAATTAAAAGGATTGGTTGAAATGATTAATAAAAAATTTACTTGATCTAAAGTTAGAAAAGTATACAATGATATTCAATTAAAGTTAAGTCCAACGGAAGTGAAAGGGAAGGACTTAAGGAAGGTTGTTAGTTAGGAGGAGGCTCACATATAAAGGAAGGGAACTTACCCCAGCCTCGCACCCGGACCCTCTGGCGGAAGCAGCCCAAGGAACAGCCGCTGTCCGGTCTGAAGTTCGTAGTAGCCGACGCCGGTCCTGGTCGTTGACGTCTATTTCACACTTCTCGCCCCACCACGTGACCGTGATGAACTTTGCTCTGATTGGTTCCCTTATTGCTTTGTGTTGCTACCCTGAAATGCTCTTGGATCAGCATCTTCGCTGTTGCCGGGCGTCTTGTGTGATTGCCCCGTCGACTTGCTGCAATAATTCTTAATCTGATGTTTTGATACTCAAGCAGTTTTGTGNGTCTTGTGTGATTGCCCCGTCGACTTGCTGCAATAATTCTTAATCTGATGTTTTGATACTCAAGCAGTTTTGTGGCGTCGTCACGCTATTTTTCTGTCGCGTCTGCAATCGTTCTGGCTTGGCGTTAGTGAACTCTGTGGCGCCTTTTCTTCGGTTTTTCTTGGTTAGGAAGTTTGAACGGGACCAATCATAACAGTATGTTATCAAAAAATATATAAACACTATTTTAATGTTGCCAAAATTGTAAAAAGTTAATACTTTTATGTGTTATTTACTTCGTGTGGTTCATATAACTACATGTCTTATATTCTTAGAATTGCTGTACGGTAAGAATTTTTTTACGCTTCGAAATTTAACGGTAATGTTCGTCGTTCATATCGCTTTTACAAAATGCTCTTAAAATTCGCTTTATCGTCACAACGTGCAGGAAATAAATTTGTGAGTGAGTGAGTGAAGAGATTTGGACGGCTCTTAGCAGCGAGGTCTTGAGAGCCGATTAGTGTGATTGAGGTGAGTATGGAGCAGCGCTGGAATAAAAGGATGGGGGGAACGGGAGATTCCCGAGAAAACCCGTCGACCAATGGCATCGTCTGGCCCGATTCCAACATGCAAAAATCTGGGAGTTACCTGGCTGGGGATTGAGCCTGGTTCGCCTTGGTAGGAGGCGAGCAGGCTAACCGCTCAGCCACCACAACCCATAAATAAATTTGTGAAGCGAATCTAGTTGAACATCGTAAGACTTCCTTTGCTGGCTTCCTTTTAAATTCATACTTCAAAACTTTGTGTCTACGAATGCGACTTGAAAAACAAAAGTTTTATCTTGCCTGAAGAACCTCCTTATCTACGCAGTGTTCGCATTATCCATATGCATTATCGTTATAGGTACTTCACTTCCCCGTGATCTCATAAACGTCTTTTCCATTAAGAAAATGTTGTTTCCATTTCTTTCGCAGTATACAGGATCCTACATTTTTCAGTCCTGTACAAAGAGAGCTTAAAATGTTTTGAAATTTCTGATGAGTGAATATAGTATACTGAAAAAAAAACATTATTTTTTTGTGTAAGAGTAAATCAACATGTATTCAAGTTATGTTATGGTTGATATATAAAGAACAAGATATATGCCATTTTATGTAGTCATCTCAACATAGTTATTTTTAAAGCGTGTGTTGNGGTTGATATATAAAGAACAAGATATATGCCATTTTATGTAGTCATCTCAACATAGTTATTTTTAAAGCGTGTGTTGTTGTATACATAAAGACAAAATTACATTTTACTATCCCTACGTTAATATTGCAAAGAAAACGTTTTGGTGTGAAATTTAAGAATTTCAGTATTTCAAGTAGAATGAATTTTTATTCGAAGCCGGTAACACAAATGATATGCCAGAACTTTTCTAAACAATCCATGCTAAAAAAGAAATTAATGTTTCTGCCTTATTTTATTGTATTGCAGTTTTGTCGATTTTAGTTAATTAAATTGATGTACATTAGGAAACATTATGGTTCCTCATACAGCAATACAAGTACTTTAAGTATATAGAGAACCATTTGAAAAGCTTTAGTGATGATATCTAAATCAATAGTAGGGCCTAACTAAAATTATAACACTACCAAAACGGACATTATAGATATCTTCTGAAAACTCAGAAATAAGCCATGGGTTTACTGTAAAATTTTTTTTTACCTTACCGATTAAAACTGATATGTATACATTCCTTTTAGGATTTTTTATTTATAAAAATTTTTATTAAATGTTAACTACTTAATTTGTTGATTTTTCGATATTTTTCTTAAATTTTAGAGTCTAGTGTCATCCAAAGGGAATCCCGCAGTGAGATCACACACTTGCACCACGACCGCCGCCCAAATTCAAGGTCACCAGATGTCAAGATCAAATCCACAACTCTACAGTCTGAGGAGCCTGAAACTATTATCATATTTATATAATACTGATATGAATTTTTTTTAAATATTAATCGAATTGTGACAGCATGCTTTTCTTTAATATGAAAAATGAGGTATTAAAAAGTTTTCTCAGAATTGTTCCCGAAAAATTTAAGATTTCTATGCACTAAAATAATTATATTTAATGTTAATGATTGTTCTGTATGTATACAGTCAATTTTTTAATTATTCTTTAATATCAAAAGTAAAAAATGACATACTTTGAATTAAAAAAGGAAAGAATTTTAAGAAAACTGGAGATATTCTAGTCGTGTAAACGCGTATATTTTAAATCATATGGTAATATTAAATCAATTTAAATAAGTATGTAGGCTAAAGTGTTACCAACTTCACCTTCGCTGGCCCTGTCTCAATTCTCTGCGCAATATTAGGTAACGAATTAATCTATAAAACTACAGGCTAAAAATTGTTAAAATATTTTAAGTAAGCTGCTATTTAGTCTCATATGCTTTCAGATATATTTAATTATTGTTTGTGTAAATATTGTAAATAGTACCTGATTATGTGCAACTANTCTCAGATATATTTAATTATTGTTTGTGTAAATATTGTAAATAGTACCTGATTATGTGCAACTATAGTGCATTCATGGTTACTTCCAACTTTTCTGAATCCGTGTTAAAGTTATACTTCTAGCATATTCCTCCGCCTGATGATAACAAAGCTTATCCGAGTTTAGGAAATTACACCAAAGGGACAACACACTACATTCGTAAGCACACTACATTCGTAAGCACTCAGTGNATCCGAGTTTAGGAAATTACACCAAAGGGACAACACACTACATTCGTAAGCACACTACATTCGTAAGCACTCAGTGTAATAATATTTTGCATTAGAACAATTTGTTACTAGGCATTACCAACACACCTATTTTCTGACTGTTTTTATTCGTATTAATTATAAATAAATTATTATTGTTTATAGATAAAATTTAAATTAAATTTCAATTTAGCTAAAAATAAATGTTACTTTTGTGGTAACTTAAGTATAAAACGCTTGTGATATGTAACATAATTAGGAAACAACGAAAGTTGTCAAACATGGTGTGAATTTTCAAAGGTTTGATTCAAAAAGTGCGAAGAATCTGCGAATAGACTATACTCATTGGCACACGAAACGTGATGAGAGAGTTCCTTTGCCTTATCACTTACACGACTGTTGCCAGGGCAAACTGAGGCGGATGCGTCTAACCCTAAATGAAGATTTGAGTTGGCTGTATGATAGCGATGGAGTACTTGTGGAGGGCCTATCGACGGAGCTAACGGGATTCCCCCAGCTACGCAAACCACGAGTTCTGCATTCATGTGGCAGGGAGCAAACCGCCCAACCCAGCAGCAGAAGTTCTTCGTCTAATATACTCACCACCTGAAAGTGTTGTGTTCAGTATACACCTTCATGAAACAAGTGACTCTGTCATATAAACGAGTGGTTCGGAATTACGATTTTCTGCTGCCCGTGAATACTTGAAATTAACTACACGTCTTACCATAAGTTAAAACTCTATTATTGACTTGAAAATTTTCCTATAAGTAAAACTTTTCAATACAAAAATTTAACACACTTCCATAATACCATCAATAGTAGTGGCTTATAATAAAATTATAAAATAAATAATGCTAGAAATGTTATATTAAATAAGTTCAATACCGTAAATAATTAAACACCAAAATAATGTATTTCATTACTTTATACCGAACTTTACGTCACTACTTCATGTATTTTTATCGTATATTTCTGCAAAAATGTTTATGCAGTAATACATTTCTCACAAATTTTAAATATTTTAAATCTCGATCACATAAAACACGTTAGTGTAGTACACACACACAAGCTGTATAGGATGATGAATAAATTAATTTAATTCTACAGAAAGCATAAACTAATATTTTTGTAGCTATTATATCATTTCCATTGCAATTGTTCATATTATTTAGGCAGAAGGCCTTAACCTTATTGAAATAAAAAAAAAANCTATTATATCATTTCCATTGCAATTGTTCATATTATTTAGGCAGAAGGCCTTAACCTTATTGAAATAAAAAAAAAAATGGGTGCGTGTACTTATGTACGCACGTTAGAAGTTATACTTCTTCTGAGTGACTAAAATAAAATTNTAAAAAAAAAATGGGTGCGTGTACTTATGTACGCACGTTAGAAGTTATACTTCTTCTGAGTGACTAAAATAAAATTTTATTACGTATGGTACCATTTCAAGCTTATATTCATTCACATATTGTCCAATATCATATTTGAATTAAAACCATATAAATGAAATATTTTTCAATTTACTTATTACATAAACTGATTTTTATCGGTTTTAAATGTAACCACGTACTATGTTGTGTTCCTTGAGTATTTGAGGTTAATTTTAGTTTAATTAACCTCAAATATTTAAAAACACTTTCAGAATTTTATTTAAAATTTTTTATCACTAATTAATAAGATATATATATNTTAACCTCAAATATTTAAAAACACTTTCAGAATTTTATTTAAAATTTTTTATCACTAATTAATAAGATATATATATATATTTTTTTTCACAATGATTTACTAATATAAATAAAACTAGCTGACCCGGCAAACGTTGTTTTGCCATAAAAAGTATTTCTAGTGATTATAGTATTAGAAACCATAACTATAACTTATTGTAAGTGTGTGAGGATGTGGTATATAAGTGGAAGAGGCATGGAGCTCTGTGGACGATGACGGAATATAAAATTAGATAATTTAATAAATATTAATAAAATGGAAATACAAACAATTACAGCTTTGCGATCAATAATAAAGTTAATTAAGAAGTACACTTAATTATTGAAAATATAATTGTAAACACGTCACTACTACGATCTGAGCACAAATGAATAAGAGAAAGGTTATTGTGTGAGAGAAAGTGGAGACCGGCTACTCCGTGCTGTGTCACTGGGAGACACCTGGTGGGAATAAATTGTAACCTAGATCGATAAATGATCGATGATAATTGATCAGTTATCGACCTAGGGTAAAATTTATTAAATTACTAATATCGCTATAAAAAAATAAGGGTTGGTGGTAGAAGGGTGAAAATTTAGGAGGGTATGTATTTTTTGATGCCACATCATAAAAAAATAAAAAATAAAAATTTTGTTCAAACAATAAAAAAAATTGTTTGGGGGTGGCCACCCTTATTACTTAGGGGTGTAAAAAATAGATATAAATATATTCTCAGACCTATCGAGTATACATAAAAAATTTCATAAAAATAGGTCCAGCCGTTTCGGAGGAGTTCAGTGACTAACACTGTGACGGGAGAATTTTATATATTAGATGTTTCCCAATTTGCTTATTACATGAACTGATTTTCTGTCGGTTTTAAATATAACCACGTGCTATGTTGTGTACCTTGTGTATTTGAGGTTAATTTTAGCTAGACGATACGCGCATGCGCGTTGGGTCATTCCCCTACCATGTTTACTGTCGCATTTCGTTAACTGTGCGCGCGCAACTTCCGTTGCACACTAAACTTTTTCCCTTAACGCGTCAAAAGAAGTATATCTTCAAAAAAAGTGTCGCAGGATTCTTTACATTTTGTAGGTGCATTTATATATTTCTGTACTGAAACAGATTTATTTTATTTGTTAGAGCGTTGAAAGTATCTAATCTCTTGCAGATTTTATGTATATTTGTCTATCGGCAAAAGGGGAAAAACATTTCCTATGGGGACACAATATTTAAGAGAGTAATAACTACTTGTATCATTAAGAGTAAGGAATCTCCGAAATGTATAGTTAAATATGCCAGGGACGATCCAAGGAATGAGCAACGGGTTTTTTCACATAATTTATGATGTTATAACGACCCAGGGTGGTTAAAATTAATCAGTAAATCAATACTAAGTACGTATAATCTCAGTCTCAGAGGAATCGGATATAAATGGAGATTTTTATCTCTGAGGATGTACATAGTAGATACACTTAGCCACAGACTATGAGACATACAAAACCTGAACCGCCTCGAGATCCTTTCCTTCCTCGAACGGAAACTGTGAAGTTCTACACCCAAAATTTAAGATATGAAAGGAAATATAATTTCTATATGCGTTTTATTGTTAGAGACAATCTTCACCGATTTGAAAGAGAAGGGGGTGAGGGAGAAATAATAATCTCTTGCAGTTTTTGTTTAACACTGCCAGTAGCATTGATAGAGGAAATATCACATTATGCGTCGTCTGAGGCCTAACATTATAAATCAATTCTAAGTTGTTTGTGTAAACGTATTATTTTACTCACTTTCAGTACAATTTTATCTTGCTTGTGTAATGTTGAATTGCTGTTGTCGTCATATGGTGACTTATTGGTTTATTCCTAAGGATTATGTGTAGTTACACTTAAACGTTACATGCTACGAGATATTATAGTATTGGACAAAGATCTTTTAAAACCTTGTGTCAAATTGTAAGGAGTTGCAATTAAATTAGCATCAAAATGTTTTATGTTGATTATTTTAAAAGGAACGAGTTTGAACTGAAAGTATGTACCTTAAATAACTAATTATAAGTAGTCCTGCACAAAGACTTGAAGTTGTGTAATAGCATTCGTGTCTAACTCGCAAAGGACTGTTTGAATCTAGGAAGTTAAATAATTGTGTTGATTGAACGGTAATTTCCTTAACTCCTAGAGTGATTTACGGCTGCATTTAACTATATATAATTTAAAAATGTATTTTCAAATATTAAACTATAAATAGGTTTTTATTTATGTATGTATGTTATTTAATAAGGGAATCCATTATTAAAAAATAATACTATAATGGCACTTAAAAAGTTGCTTCAAACGCGTATCCTTCAGATAAGGGCACCAACAGATGACCTGATGCACCAGCCAGAAATTTTTTTCCATCCAATGTTGTTAGTTTTACACACTGTCGATTTTCTGCTCACAAAAATATGGCTAACTATTTATTTGGGTAAAAATGTACTGTTCATGTAACATGGTTGACCGGACACTGTTGTTAAGTACGATTTGACTGAAGTGGTGGTAATAGACGTTCGTGTTATGATGTAATAGGCAAGGTTTTCTTGTGAGGAGGTAGGTACATAGCTTTTGGTAACCAAGGTGGTGGGTATAGCCCGAAGGTCAAGCTCATGGCAATGCTAACTTTGACGCATGGCGCATATAGTAAGTAGAATGTCGCTGCCACAATCCCCCTCCCCGCCATATTATCCTCCCCGCGAGCACCAACAAGTGGATACGCGTCGCGGGACACGTGGACAGCCAGGACAGGTCAACACAGAGGACGGATACTCAGTCACACATGTCGCTGCAGCGCAGGACCTCTCCTGCCACCACCCCTAGAAAACCCATGAACTTGGATACACCGGCATTTCGCCGAGTTAAGCAAATATTAGTCAAGGGAGTTAAGATAGGGAAGGCGGACGACAGGAAAATATCGCCGACCAACCCTGAAGGTGAGATATGCCCCGAGGAAGGGTTGATCAGTTTTTAAGTTGGTACCACACGTGCCTCCCCCCTTATCCTAACAAAACGCAGAAGCACCTGGACACGCGCCGCCAGGGGTCGCGGGTCCACACCCTCCCTTCCCAAAACAAGAACCATGGCATGTGTATGAAGTATGCTTTGTTCTGCGCACTCCTTCACACCCCTCTCCCCAACAAGGGAAGGCGCATGTACAGTTTTAGGGATGGAGCCACAAGAAGATATAAACCTCTTTGTGGGGAGGGTGTGAGATAAGTTGAATCAATCCGTTCAGCAAGGAAGTCAGTGCAGCAGTTAGTGAAGGCCGAGGAAATCGGACCCCAGCCGAGTCAGTTAGTCGCATGTCAGTGAATGAATCAGTTGAATCAATCCATTCAGAGAGCAGTTAACCCAGTCAGTTAGAATCGGGCGCCGAGAGAGGAAGCCAAGTCAGTCAGCCAAGGCCGGGGGTTCAGGTCCTGGCCGAGTCAATTCACAGAGACAGTCAGTCAGTGAAACCCCGTCGCCGGGAAGCGATGAGCGGCAGGTGGCGCGGCGTTCGGTACCACCACACCAGGATGCGCGGGTAGTCAGGATCGGGAGCCGGATCATGGAAGTCAGCCGGGCGAGAATCACAACATTAAGGGGTCAGTCATATTGGTGCATTCGGAAGCTGCGATACTCCGCGCCGGGCAGAATCAGTTAGACAGTTACCAGAGTTACGTCGGACGAGTAGCATCACCATGCCAGGATGCGAGTCAGTCAGTCAGTCGCATCAGTCAGTCAGTCAGTTACAATTATGCACTGAGAAGGCGGAGTCGAGTGGTGAGCTTCAACGAGGAGCGCCATGTCGAGTGGAAGCCAGCTTAGTGCAACAAGCCAACCACAGCCAGTCTGAAAGACTGTAAAAGGCCACCCAACTCACCAGAACACAAGTTACTGCGGCCAGAACAGCACCAAACTGCAGAACACAGATAAGTACCAACGACGTCATTCAGGGACTTGTCCTGTCACCTAATGCACCCACAGCATCGGAAACATTAGCTAGAACATTGTTATCAGCCCTTCAGGCCGATAACTCGCGGAGCCAAGAAAGTGTGTGTTCTTCACGCAAAAGTGCCAGGAATGTGTGTATGAATTCCCGTCAAATTCGTTGCTATCTGCAGCCAGAGCATCTTATCCAAGCGCATATTTCTGCGGCTGCTACTTACTGCTCAACATAGACGCCAGCAGCTGCAACGGTGCTTCGGACATCAGGCCTGAAGGAACTAATGGCATGCCAGTGTCCTCTTCGACGAATCCCGCTTCTGACTCCAGCACCACGATGGTTGCGCCCGAGTCTGGCGGCACTTTAGTGCACCCTGGTCGAGTCCAGCATTATGCACCTTGGTACTAATCTAGCACTTGGAGTTATGGTATCAGGGTGCAATCGGATTCAGGTTCCGCTCGCGCCTAGTCCGCATCGCTGGTATGCTGATCAGTAACCTGCATATCGCAGAGGTGCTGGTGCATGTTGCTGTCCCCTATCTTCAGGACTCACCTGGGGCCCAATACCAACAGGACGATGCGCGTCCGCATGTGGCACACATTGTCCTATAATTTATGAATGACCACCATATTACATTGTATCCTTGGCCTGTGCGTTCACCAGATCCCTGACCCATCGAAAATGTGTGATACGTGGTCGTACTAAGACTACCCTGCCACGAGACACCACTTAACGGGTGAGTTTTGACACGCATTGAAGCAGTATGGGTGGAGATACCCCATACAGTCATCCAAAGGCCCTCCTCTCAGTGCCGCGTCTTGTAGCAATTGTTATTGCTGCCCATGGTAGGGCCACTTAGTACTAATTTACTCATGTTCGGTACGTCCTACTGAGGGGCAAAAGTTATTATGTGAGCTAGTTTACATGGCTATCCTGTCCAATAAATCTGGTTGTGATAACCCACATCCTTATTGGTATTGCAATTTTAATAAGTGAGTAAGTGCAGAGATTTGGGCGGCTCTTAATATCTAAGTCTTAAAAACTGATGAGAGTGTAGCGAGGTGAGTATGGAGCAGCGACGAAATGAAAGGGCGAGGGAATGGGGAGATCCCCGAGAAAACCTGCCAACCAGCAGCATCGTCCAGCACGATTCCCACATGCGAAAACCCAGGAGGGATCCCACCGAGAATCGAACCCGGTTCGCCTCGGTGGGATGCTAGTAGTCTAACCACTATACCACCACAGCACCGTTGCAATTTTGATGACCAGCAGTGTAAATTGTTCACAACGTGTGTGCAATAATTTCCTCAAATAACACGCGAAGTTTTAATTTATAATTTCAATATTGAAATAGAACGCGTGAAAAAATATTGCTGATCGCACTGCCATTGACGAAATAGAAGTGGATTTATACAAAGTATGTAGATTGACATTCTGTAGCACTAAGAATTATGTAGAATATGGCCTATGATATTTAACTATATTTTTTCACTGTCTTTTAAGGGAAGTAGACTAAAGGAGCAGCAGTAATTATAAGAGTTTATTTTCAACAATATTAATGTGTGAATAATATAAACGTACCATTGCATTTTCAGATATGTTTAATAGTGAAACTGCACGATGGATATTTTATATGGAACAGAAATAGTGATTCTTAATAATGGACAAGTGACTACAGTCTACCTCATTCTAAATTTGCTGTTTTTTATAATTAACATATTTACACAAAATAATTTTTAATGTATTCTAGTACTTTAAATTTTGTTTACCAAATGTTACACAACTTTTGTACAGAGAGAAGCAAAAAGTATATAACAATGTAATTGCATTTCATATACAATATAAGATATTAAATTGCATATATTAATTATTTCATGAAACTATTGAACTGGTATGTTTAATTACAATTTTCCCGCTGGTAGCTAGCTTCTTATGCAAGAGGCTGAAGGACAGAACATTTATCATCTATGAACGTTGCTACGAATAAAGAAGAACAATAAGTCAGGGCATNGGGGGGGGGGGGATCAATTCAAAAGAAACGGCGTCTCATAAATGGTAATTTTTAATTTCAGACGCCGCAAATGAATGAGCAGTTTGGAGTAATTTACCTCAGAAAGATTTATCTTCCATTTCAGTGTTATGCCACTGCGTTTATTACTTGAAATAAAATCATCCCAATTAGGTATTTGTGAAACCAACACCAATTTTCTGTAAGGAAATTGAGTGCAAATTTTGCATAAAAGGGTTATGACACTTTAGAGGCAGTATAGTCATTGTTAAACAGGAGACTTAGTCAGGACATGTTGTGGTCTAACTTTTATTAATTTGGTTTTATTCGCTTTGGGGGAATTACGAATGTTAGCTTGAGAGAAGCCAGTAAAGCAATGGAGAAACGTGTGTTTCTCATTCTGAAGGAAGTACCCGAGTTGGTTATCCTGTACAGCCTTTCTGATTTCTGTTTTCAATGGTTGCCGTAATCACTCAGGTTGAATGCGGTTATGAATCACAAAAATCCGTAATAGAGGTGACAACCGATTTCCACCTCGTTTTATGTTGCCCACGCAATTAAAAACCGGACAGATTATATCGGCCTCTCAAGGTCAGTTGATATACCGAGCTTCTCTATCTAGCCATTTACAGCAATTAATTACGACTCTCCGTTGTTTTGTCTCTCGCATTGTCTAAACAGAAATCTCCTCTGGTTTGCTATAAAACATGGGATGCGTTTGATCAAAATTCAGTCACTTATCGAGATTGGTTTATTATTTTGAAGAAAAATAAATTAAGTTGTTGGTCTGTACCTTTAAACGCGCAACTTTTTCTCGGAATGCAGGACATCCTTTCATTTTTCTCTTAAAAATAAATTATATTTGGTCTACATGTCTGAGAAATCTCTCTCCAGACGATAACAAAGAGAGAATCGGTTTCCTGCTTCTCATACAAAAGATAATTTCTAACACAATATCTGTCTTACGTCACCCTTGGTGAGTTCCTGATAATGTATGGCTGTAGTATCAGGACGGACGTTGAACTGTTTACCAGTAGCAAGTAAGTCTTGATTTGAAATAATGGAGTTATATAAGTGGTAATGCTATCCCTAGTAATTGCAAATGAGAAGCGGTTTTCAAACAAATTAAATGCAGTCTTATTCTTTCAAAATCTAACCAAGGTACTTCATAAACCAAACACACTAATATTATCATAAAAAATGTCATTACTTAAATAAAAATTTTTAGGGTTCTGAATCGTAGGTTGGCTACATAGACATATTTTTTCGTCTCACTTAAGCGTAACGAAATATGGTTTGTTGCAAGGGAACTTATTCATGAAAATACGTGCAAATATTGTTATAGATTTTACTCTCTTATCAGCAGTGTTCGGTATTTGCATTCCACATTATTTCTATCCACACATTCTAGTCAGTTACTTAACGAATATCTGATAAGTCGCTTTGGTTGAAACTAACGAGCTCAATCTTATATAGACAGTCTTTACGTAGTAATTCATACCTGTATTACAATAACATGTCAGTTTCACTGCGATTGCTACTTAAGCGAACATTTGCACCCTAGTTACATCATTATTAACATCACGTAATATCCAGTATAACTGTATTGTGCAGCATACGCGGTAGCTTGACAGAGTAGTAGCGATTCAATAAGATGCTGAAAGATTGCTAAGGGTACCTGGAGATAGGCAGACTGCATAGAACACAATACCACCTAAAGCTGCTAAAAAACGCGACATGAAAGATCCATATAAACAACATAGACATATATTGTCTAAAAACCGGTTCTATTGGGTTAAAGTGTGGGGAATTGGACTGCCAGTACAGAACTCGAAAGTCTTGGTCGTGCTCCTCTAAACACACTCGGATAACTCTGGCCGTGTCGCATTATTCTACTGGAAGAACCCACCCACCCCAAGGAAGACAGTCAAAATGTATCGTTGTACATGATCTTGACGTGTAACGCATATTGGGAGTAGAAACCACGCTGACCTCCCCACCATATTATACTCCCCGCGAATGCTTACCAGTTGACACATGTCGCGAGACACGTAGACAGCCAGAATAGGTCAACCCAGGGGACGGATCGCAGTTACACATGTCGCTGCAACACAGGCCTCCTCCCACCCTCCTCCCACCCGCTAGCAAGTCCAGTGAAATTTGTAAACACAGAGAAATGACGAGATAGTCAGGCATATTCCGTCTGATGTTGAAAACACGCACCAAGAAACGGCTGACAAGCTTGGAAAGTGGTGTAACAGTTACCGAGGCCGGGGAGATCGGACCTCCGGCCGTGTCAGTTCGCAAAGACAGTCGAAGCAACGAGCAGCAGGTTGCGCGAATTTCGGTACCACCACGCTGGGATGCGTAGGTAGTCAGTCGTGACATTAAGGGGTCAGCCTTATCGGGACGCGAAACGCGGGGCAGAATCAGAGACAGTTACCAGAGTCATGTCGGATGAGTAGTATCCCCAAGCCAGGACACGAGCCAGTCAGTCGGTTACCGCATCAATCAGTCAGTTACCAGTCAGTCAGTAACAATGCACCGAGAAGGCGGAATCGANTCAGAAACAGCCACCAGAGTTACGTTGGACGAGTAGTATCACCATGCCGGGACACGAGTCAGTCAGTCAGTTACAACGCACCGAGAAGGTGGAGTCAAGTGGTGAACTTCAATGAGAATTACCATGTCGAGATAGTGGGATAGTCCAGTGCAGCCCGTAGCTGAGAAGGACGGGTAGGGGTCCACACAGGGTCCCTCATCGGGACATGGTAGGGTAGTAAGCAGTCAGTTACTACCCTATGCCGAGAACGGGAGCAAGTGGTAGGCTTCAACGAGAAGCGTCACGTCGAGAGGAAGCCAGCTGCGTGCAACAAGCCAACCACAGAGGGAAAATAACAGGGCCATCCAGCTCACCAGACAGCAACTGCCAGAAAAACTACAACGCAACATGTGCAGATAAGTAACCACGTCATCACTCAGGGACCTGTCCTGTCATCTAATGCCCTACAGCGTCGGAAACGTAACCAGAACAGTGTAACCAGCCCTCCAGGCTTGAACTCGCAGGGCGTTAATGTATTAGTAGATTCTCGGCTCAAGGTGCCGGGAAAGTATGTATAAAATCCCGCAACAGTGCCGGGAATGTGTAAATGAATTCCCGTTTAAGAAACCGGTTGAAAACTAGGAAGTCCTGATGAAGTCATTGTGTGATATACCCTCAACCTTCAAGGCGCCTATAGTCTGTGCCACTGAACATTAACTGTAGACCCTACGAACCATTATGTACACCACAGGTGGGGATAGCGTCAATCTCCAAGAGTGGAAAGATTCCGAAATCGTTTAATGGCACCTTTCAAAGTTCTGAGTTGAGCCAAACAATGCTAAGTGAACATTACTCACCCCATGATGCCATCTATATCAGCTTGTATCCTTCCGGAAATGATTACAAAGGATTTGTTCTCGAAGGTTTCTCGCCTGACATGTGAATAGAGTAGAAAATGTGCTTTATCTGAAAAGGCAATGCTTTGCCAGATGGAAGATGTCCAGTTATACTGTCGGATGAACTGAAGCCATTTCCAGCGATGATTCCTCGTCAGCTTAAACGCAGTCAACAGCCGTCTGCTTCAAAGCTCAATATGCAACAGCGTTTGCTGTACCGTAGATTTCGTGGCACGTCTGATAGCCCCTGGTTATTTATGTGGGTTACACTAATACGTCGTGTCGGACAACCGTGAAAAACCAACGCTTACCTCTCGCATCAATGCAGACGTTATGTTCCGCAGCTTATTCTCCGTTAACTCGCAGCGGCGCTGTTTGTCCTAACGCTGTACAGTTTATAGTACATTGACGGTTTCTGGCAACTTTTCTAAAGCCCTTCTGGAGGTTTGATTGATTCCTCCACCTCGTAGGAACAAAGCTTAACTAAGTATATAAAATCACACTTTAGTAACAATTTACATAAGAACTATTACTTACTAGACGTTATTACCAACACGCCTCTTTTCTAACTGTTTTTATTCATCTAAATTAAAAATGAATAATTTTAATTTATGTATAAAATTTAAAAAAATGTTCACTTTAACCGAAAATCACAATTTTTTTTTTTTTTTGTTAACAGAAGTACAAACAGCTTGTGATAAATTACATATTTAAGAAACAACCAAAAATCTCATACCTGGTGTGATATTTCAAATGTTTGATCCAAAAAATATGAAAAGAAACCACGAATAGACTTTAACCATAGCAGCATTCGAACAATTCCGTAACAGCTATTTTAGAATTACTGCAACCCTTGAGCCCGAATGTCGAAAATCATACCATTTTCAATGTTTAATAAATCATGCGGTTTGCCCATGGCAGCAATCTACAATATGTTTGTAGAATGCCTACATCTCGCTTGTAAACACTTTACGCCGGCTAGCGACGTGTGACTTATTTGATTGGCTGACTTCATATGTAATGGTTGTTGGGAAATTCCACCATTAGTGGGGACCGCTTGTAGTAAATATAACCGGATTATGTTTGTAGCAGGAACGGCTGTGAGGTGGTTTTGATGAGAGTCTTAAGCAGAACATATAAACGTGACAAATTGTTTAAAATGGCGATAGCAAGCAAACAATCAACAAATAGCGTTATGGGAAATGCAGGAAACACCGATACTTCCGCAAGCGCACATACACACCACAATGAAACGCGGTGCTGATCAACGAAAGAATAAAGATAATCATAGGTAGTTTATTAGATTCTTAAAATAAAATAAAACATATATTTTACAAAGAAAGAATGGAGTAGATAGAGATAGATAGAGAGAGAGAGAGAGAGAGAGAGAGAGAGAGAGAGTAAGAGTGAGAGGGAAGTGATGCAGCGCGAAGCATTTATTAATAATAAACGTTTGCAAACATTTTGTTTAGAAATTCCTTTAACATTCCTTATAGAATTTTATAAAAGGGAAAGATGGAGGAAATCTAAATATTTCCTTGTAATAACCGTCTACTATTCATTCGCTTATTGTAACTGAATTGCCCCCCGCAAGTTACTCTTTGCTAACTAAAATTCAATAACTATTTTCCAGGCGTGGGCTTGGCAGGTGAAATTTTCAAATAGTACAGTTAAAAACTGAATTCTTAATATAAAGTACAGCAGGAGAACACGATAATATTGCTAACGGTCTCTAGGTTGAACCGGGTACAAAAATTTCAATTTGAAATGAAATTTAGTATCTGTATCTTCTTAGATAGAGAGGAAAGCTCTCACTAAGATGTAGTAGATAAAATAAAGGCAAACAGCTTACAACCAGACGCCACGAAGACATGTAATCATTATCGTGTTATCATTTTTCGTCGTTTCGTGTCCTCTCTGTTGGTTTAATTTATAATTTTCTCTGGTAATTATTACTGTGGTTCCTGTGTTGTTCGTAGTGTTGAATTATTTGAGTTCATAATTTGTCAAGGAATACTTTTTCCTGATTTGTGTTTCATTGTTTTTTTTTTGTCCTATTTGTGTGTTTGTGTTTTATTGTTCAGCTGTGACCACTGATATTGTTTTGCCACTGTCTGTTCACTTGTGTTTTCGTTTTGTAATTTTGTTGTCTTTTCTTTTGGTTTTCTTTTGTTGTCTGTCCTGTTCTGTAATAAAAAGTTGTTCGTCCGTCTTTTCTCCGTTTTTTATAATAATAATATAAATTATATGTTTGTTTTCCATCGGAAAGGAAACAGCTTTTCCTAATTACCGGTATGTGGTTTTTTTAAAAGATTTTTCGTTTTTTTTTTCCTTGCCGAGTTCTGTGAGTAAGCGATTATTATTTTTTTAGTCTCATGGTCGGCAATGAGCACAGTCCACTCATACCAACATAATCGGCATTGCGTTAAACTTCAAAGATAAAACATATTTAGAGAAACGCTTTAATCAATGAAAATTGGGAAGTAAAAGTGTAAAAATATATTTGAGGATTTTGGTTTCTGTATTATCTCTAAATATTATAAAACAAAGTCGCTTATCCGCGTCTGTCTGTGTATTCACTTATTACTTCTAAACTACTTGATGGAATTTGTTGCGGTTTACAACATCATTTAGAGAATTTCTTGAAGAAGGTTGTGGTGTATAACAAATTTATATTTAATGTAAGTATAGCAGAGAAATGACGAACCGTTTGTAATCAAGTGGTAAAAAAACCGCTTTTAGGGCGCTTACATGGCTTGCGCTGACTAAACCATAAGAGATACATCAAATTAATGTACTACAGAATTGTAACTCTCAAAACGGTCTACAGAAACGTCGGCAATAGTATATGTTTATCTTTTAAGGATGACCCACAGTAACCATTTTTGTCATTCAAAGTATTTTATCAAAAACACTAAATTGTTACCCGGCGAATCCGGACTGGTTCGCTAGTATAATATATAGAATGATGCAGCAAAAGAGCACAAAAATTTAACTGGGAGTAGTGACCACGCCTTAAATATCTGAGATTGGGAACGTGTGGAAATGCGTGTGTACACCACTGGCGGGTAATACTGTGCAGGACCATTCCATCGACGGACCGGTGTTAACGTATCCGTTTGTACCTCACAAGAGTTGTTCAAAGTGTCGGCCACCTTCATCAACGCAAGCATGACAAGGACGTACGAGATTCTGCCGCACCCGTTCAAATACCCCGTGCGTGTTGCTTCTGTCGTTGATGTGTAGATGTAGGGACGGCAGTGCCATCTTGCGGACGACAAGGGAACCACCCACACACACACATCATGGGTCGCCCACATGCTATGCCCATGTATATTTTAGCTGGCCTCACGGACGACATGTTCCCAATCTCTAACCCTTCCATGGTGCGGCGCGTATTCCCAGTCTCATTTTTGCACGCTTTTACTGAAACAACCTGGTATAAACATTTGGTTATCGCGTTATCGCGGCTTGAAGTTCAAGACTCGCCGTTTTGTCTTTTCGTAGTTATTTTCTCAATGAGCACCATCGGTAGCTATGAAATATTCCAATTTATTTTTTAACCATTTGCAGTGTTCTGTGAGGAGAAAGTCGTCTTCGACACGCGACAATAAGACATCGGATAATCTGTCAACGAAACTTATAATTTTGAAACAGCGTTCTTGACGTAGCCGCTCAAGGAAAACTTCTGATGACGGTTTGCCGAGGAAGCAAGAGATCCCATCATTGCTGATTTTCGGCCCATCAATATATATTTCAATAATTTCTCGTCGCGGTAAGCTTGTATCGGTCGACGATAATAAACCTCGCACTTTTTCTGTGTAAAATTATTTTCTGAGGACTAGTTCCGAGGTCAATGATGAATGTAGTGTTATCCATAGGGATCCCTATGGCGGAACAAGGGCTTGGTGAAGTAAAAAAAGGAGTGGGGAGTTGAGAATCCCAATTACCGTGAAAAAGTAATTTTAAGTTTGTTATAACTATTGTTATTGTGAAATAAGATCCAAAATTCTCATATTAGATTGCTTTCTTGATTTTGTATATGTTTTAAATTGCATGAAATAGAAACATAATTTCATAATAAACGAAATAATTTATATGCTTACAAGATATTTTTCCAGGTTATTATTCATTGTTATACTCTCTCCGCCCCACATCACTGAAGTTGGGCACCCTTGGTTGTTAGGGATCACTAGGTTCACCCGTTTATTTAGACGAACATCACAGGTTAAAAATGAATTTCAAGTGATATTTATGTATCTGCGTATGTTTAACAAAAAACATTTTACCTGAAACCTTATTTTCTCGGAGGTCTGAAATCTTTCGTAAAGACATTATGCAAAACACCACCTCTTCAGTAAAACCCTGACGCTTCTTGCTATCAGAACTTTGTGCTTTCTTTAGCGGTTCACAACCTGTTATTACTTATACTCAAAACTTGTACACGGTAACTTGCATGCGGCAGTAAACAAAACTCAGATTCATTGCAATCTCACTAAGTGAATTGAATGGTGCTGAGATTGCTATATACATTTCTCGCCACTTTAAATCTTTCACTTCGCCAAGCACTCATAAGATATGAAGTGTCCAAGTTTTTCTTATAAACTGTTTCTGTATCTTAACACTGGAAGCAGTTCTTTAAAAAATGTGAAATTTTAATTATGTTTTCCTAATTTACTCGTATCATTAAACCCATAGCAAACAATGCGTGTGTAGCTCTTCATGGCAGTGGCATATTCTAAAACTCCCGAAATAATCTTACATTGAATGCACTGAAGCGATGATGCAAAAAGCCCTTCAGTGTACAGGATGATTATAAAAAAAAAATCCCCCAAATTTGAAGGTCTATAATATTAAAACCAAGCAACCTACAACCTTGATTGACCAATCAAATGAACCATGGAACCGTGAAGTTTGTTTACCATAAATTCATATATGTTTAATGTGACCACCATGAGCGGCCCTGACGGAATCTATGCGATAATCAAACTCGTTCGACACTCTTGTCAGCATGTCTGGTGTTACGGTTTGAATGGCATTCGTAATTCTCGGTTTGAGTTGGTGAGGGGGAAGTGAGCTCGCATTCGACACGTCAATGTGAAGGGGACGGTCTGAAGTTTCCTTTATGTGCCCAGAACGAGGTAGATGATGCCCTCATGACTAAGCTGGTTTTTAGCAATGAAACGACATTCAATACAAATGGTAAGGTGAACCGGCACAACGTGCGGATATGGGGTCAGGAGCCTCCAGATAAAACCACCGATTATGAGCACGCTTCCCCCAAAGTGAATCTGTTTTGCGCTGTTTCAAAAGACACTGTCTTCAGCCCTTTCTTTTTCACGAGCCCACTGTTACTGTAATTCCGTATTTGGGCATTCTTACAAAGTGGTTGTTTCCTCAGTTATAAGAGAAGGTGGGGACTTAAGTTTCCAGCAGGATGGTGTGCGCCATCCCATTGGCACGTAGTTGTTCGCGGATACCTGAACGAGACGTTGCCGCAACGCTGGATTGGTCGAGGAGCAGTTCGTGACCAGGCTCTTTATTACTGGCCCCCAAGAAACCCGGATCTTATCTCGTGTGATTTTTTTTTAATGGGAGTACATAAAGGATCAAGAGTTTCGTCCACCATTGCCGGCTAACATTGACGACCTCAAAACGAGAATTACGGACGCCNGGATCAAGAGTTTCGTCCACCATTGCCGGCTAACATTGACGACCTCAAAACGAGAATTACGGACGCCATCCAAACCATAAAACTATACATGTTGACAAGAGTGTGGAACGAGTTTGATTATCGCGTATAAGTCGTTCGGGTCACTCGTGGTGGTCACATTGAACATTTATGAATATAAGGTTAACAAACTTCATAGTTACACCGTTCATTTGATTGGTCAACCAAGGTTGTAGGTTGTTTGGTTTTGATATTATAGGCCTTCAAAATTGGGGTAATCTTTTAAACTCGTCCTGTATATTAACTTTTTCTGATGCGCATTTATTTATGGTTTCGGGTGTTGTAATCATACAATGTTTCGGCCCGTATCACAACAAATAAACTACGTGCTTGGTTAGTATAGTGGGATGACCCACTTACAAACCAGAGCAATATAAACGTACAAAAATCTTATTGCGCACATGGAAACGAGTCAATCTGTGTACAGCACTATTCATACATTCCCGTCACGTGCAACATGTCTTATGCAGTGGACACAGGGACTGAAAGGGTCAAGAAATTATGTGACAAAAATGTTTTAATCATAATACCTTTCATATATATGATGTTCACGGTTATTTGAGAAATTGTATAAATCAAGATTTGAAAAATGTCATGCGCCCAGTAAAGTTGGTAACGACGGACGGAAAGTACGTCCATATCTCAACGTTGAGTTCAAAATTGTTGGGTAAACATTTAAGAATATTGAATTTATTGTGTTGGCTTTCAATTTTTTTATGAATTTAAGTGTAAAAAATAGCAAATTTGTAAAATATTGCCTTTTCTGATATGTTTACAGATTACACTTAACCGACGTATGAATAAAGTGACCAGACCCATGGCAATGTAAAGCTTACAGATAATGGATACATGTAGATCAGTTTAACGTGAGCAGCCTAAAAAATAACATTCTATACGGCGTTCACTAAACAAGTGTATTTCTAGTGTTATTAATCAATACTTAATATAAGTGCCGTAACTGATGTCNCTATACGGCGTTCACTAAACAAGTGTATTTCTAGTGTTATTAATCAATACTTAATATAAGTGCCGTAACTGATGTCATTTTCGTATGTGGCTGAAAGGTTTTTTATTTTAAATATTGTCAGTCACCGAGCAGGCCTTAGAACCAAACCATTTTCATTGAAACGATATTTGTTTGGGTTAGTAGAATTTTATGTATTAATGGCACAATATCTTACGGATTATAGGATCGTGATGCTAAATCCACGGGACGCGAATAAGTTACGCGATAAGATGAAATCAGTTGGAAGCGTGAATCCGACCGCCGCCGCATAAAATAACAGGGGTTCAACTCACTGATTGGAAACAGAGATCCACGGCGAAGAGGCAGAACAACAGCGGCGGTTGACGCACGCTGCTGTCGCGTAATTACGAACAAAACAGATCTGCTATAAAGTAAAACAAAAAAACTACCTTCAGTGATAAGTTGTCACTAATTCCATTGAATTTCGTAATTGTACTACTCAAAGCTGTGCGACGATTTGTCAACGTTAATGTGAAAGTAACAACTCGCAAACACGAGAATATTGATCGATATTTCATTGGCTCTCAGTTGATTGTGTCACGCTTTACTGCCACAACGCAAGCCTTCCTTTCTTATACTGTTCTACGTTTGGTTTGGAAAACAAAACAATTTATTTACTGGAAAATGTTTCTAGACGTGACACTACACCCTACAACACGACAGTTCTGTTACACTGAAAACTTAATTTACGTATCAACCCTCCAGCATGAATCGCAGCAAAATCTGGCCAAGCGTCCCACCAAATGTTTACCAAGCCTGTCGCAAGAGCGCAGCACGGCGAGAAAACAACCCCGCTGCGCCTCACCACTAAGCAGCGAGGGTTGAACAACCGCTGGGGCCCGTGTTTGACGAGGGTGGTTCGTCGTCAGAGTGAACGCGTGGTTGGCTCGTGCTTCGGTGGAGGGGGATGATTGTGCGCGGGATTGTCAGCCGGAGCAAGCGACGGGGTTGGACGAGTAGGNACGAGTAGGTCAAACCAGACGCGCATTATATTTTATTACCCGCGCAATGTAATCCTGGCGTGCCTGAGTGTCCGTTGCTGGCTCTCTCTCTCCCCCGCACCAACACTCACAATACCCCCCGCCATTTCACTGCTGTTGTACGTACCGGTGTTTTTTAGTGTTGCTGCCCACCACCAACACCGCCACCCCTGTTACACAAAACCCCCTCCGGTCGCCCGCGAATTAGACGGGTTATTTATTGTTCGGGCGGTCGGAAAGCTGTTAATAAAAGCCCGGCGCCGGGCGCGGTCGGGAATACTGCGCCCCCCTCCCTCACCAGGGTTCGCACGTTCACGCATCGCAGGGAAGAAGCGCCCGGAATATTAACAGAGGCATGCGCAGAGTGCTGTCATCCAAATATAGCGTGCAGCATTCCCATGGAGCCGCGGTGGCTGAGCGGTTAGCTTGCTCGCCTCCCACCGAGGCGAACCGGGCTCAAACCCCCGGCCGGGTCACTCCCAGATTTTCGCAAGTGTTAATCGTGCCGGAGAATGCCGCTGGTCGGCGGATTTTTTTCCCCCGCTTCGGGGATCTCCCGTTCACGTAGAAATTTTTTGCATTCCGGTGCAGTTTAAAATCCACCTCGTTTCACTCTCGTTATGTCTCGAAATCTCGTTGTTAAACGTCGCCCAAGCCTCTTCACATACCTTCCCTCAAATTAACTTTACTGACGTGGCTACCATGAAATCAATAGTTGTGACATGTGTTATAAGTAGAGACGTGCAAAATTCGCGTTATTATTGCAAGGCAGACTAGACATAAAACACTTGTGCTTTCGTATTGCGTTTGTCAATGGACTACTTACTGTTTGTTCGGACACGCCCTGGACGGCTTTGGGCCAATATGAAACCACAAACGAGAGGCTGGCTAATCACGTTCAACGAAGGCAGAAGGGAAGAAATGGTTCCCTCTGCTGCAGAAACCAATAAACAAATCCCACCGACAAAAATGTGCATAAAAGGGTGAATTTTATCGTGCTACCAGGAAATAACGCGAATGTTGTAGGTCACTAGTTAGAAGTATACCGCAGTAGCATTTGTGTTCTTTCTTATATTATCTTTTTAATTACACTACAAGTTTTATTCGTTCGACGATACATGAGGCTGGTGAAAGCGTCGTGTACTTTGTAGTAGCCAGTGGCTAAATAAACCCTTTTGAAAGCTCTGTCTGTTTTATCACCAACCGTCTTACTTTTGCTTTGGTGAAATTTTAAAATTGCGCAACCTTTTACATGCAGACAGTTTATTATTGTCATTAGTTGAAATTATTTTTATTTAATATTATTAAGAATTGGAATCAGACAAGGGAATGTGTTACCCTTTCAGCACCTAAGTAATGTGAGTGTGTGCACCACAATATCTCTGACACTATAAAACCGATTCCATCAAGACAATGTTTGCATTTGTCACGTTATAAATAAGCGAGACATCCACTTATCAATTTTATCGACATGTAAGATCGATCGTTACCATCATCGTACCCGTTAAACAGTTTTCCTGAAACACGTTATTGTTATTTTACAATGCGACTTTTGCCAGAATAAAAGCACCTATAAAATAACTCGTGACAGATTTTCAATTATGACTATGTCGTTTTATCACAATATTTATTTAAGTTTCAAAATTATTGTATGAACATTTATTCAGCAGTATTTTGTGAGACTACCTAAATAACCAATCACTTTATTAACTGCAACAAAAAAAAATATATTATCGCGTAATTATTGTGATATCTGACCGTGTAAGACTTACATGACTCCACCTGATTCGTAATTACCTCTGCGATTTCTCAGTTTTTCTATAGAGTAGTCAGGACAGATGAAGCATCAAGTAGCGTGTCAACAGATAGAATAACTAAAAAAAACAGGTGTTCCTTATTTTCGTTCAGTGACACCAGAGCGAAAATTGCGGGTTCTGCCGCTAGGTGGCAATGTTGACAAATCATAGCATCGACAGGGGAGAACAAATAACTCCAGTTATAGAACTAGACAAAACTGAGTCCTCTGTTAGAGTATAACGAATGTTTAAAACAACGCAAAACACAGGGAGAAATACTGAAAACGTTTTACGTAGGAGGTACGACAGATTTCATCACCCGTACTGATTATTCGCGTGAACTGTACGGGCTGACCGAGACCAACTGCTGCGTGTGGAAAGGCTGTGTGAGACAAAAAATGCCACGTCCTCCTAACAGCCGACAAATCCCTTGAACCTGCACCCACAAACGGCTCTGACAAGTATCTGGTACATTCTACGTATAGCCAATTCCCGGTCACTTCCAACTTTTCTGAAATCCTGCTAAAGTTCTACTTCCAGGATATTCTTCTCCCTCGAGCAAACAAAGCNCGGTCACTTCCAACTTTTCTGAAATCCTGCTAAAGTTCTACTTCCAGGATATTCTTCTCCCTCGAGCAAACAAAGCTTAACCGAGTCTACAAAATTACACCAAAGGGACAACGCACTGCATTCGTCCGCACTCTGTTTGATAATATTTTGCGTGAGAACTATTTCTTACTACGCATTACCAACACACATATTTTCTGACTGTTTTATTAATATTATGAATAAAATATTAATATTTATAGATAAAAATATTAAAAGTTTTATTTGACCAACAATAAGGTTATTTTATGTTAACACAAGTATAACACGCTTGTGATACATGGCATATACATATAGGAAACAAGCATACAAGTAATGCATAATAATTTTTTCGAATGTTTGATTGGAAAAGTATANACATGGCATATACATATAGGAAACAAGCATACAAGTAATGCATAATAATTTTTTCGAATGTTTGATTGGAAAAGTATATAGAAACAGCGAATAATGTTGCCGTAAAACCGTAAATGTTGTTACAGACACAAAATCCACGTAATCATATTTTCAGTTCAGGAATATGCACGGGCATTCAGCGGAAACTACTCTAGGATAGATTCGCTGAGAAGTTTGTTTACAGTTTTCTTATTTGTGGTGAGATCAACCGTCATACTATGCAAAGTCACCCTGAATTCCGGGTAAGAATTTTGTAAAATAATTCNTTATTTGTGGTGAGATCAACCGTCATACTATGCAAAGTCACCCTGAATTCCGGGTAAGAATTTTGTAAAATAATTCGTTATGGAAAATGTGGTAAAAAAAAATTATACGACCTATCACCTCACGTGATTATGAAAGGAGACACACGCCCTTGAATATTAGTAACTAAAATTAACTGTTTGCGAAATGTGAGAAACTACTTGAGAGGAAATAAAATATTCGTGGATACAGTTTTGCCTGATTTGATATATTCCATCTGTGAACATTTGGTGGGCGATAGCATTGCTCGTCGTTAGGAAATAAGGGTATGCCTTGTTATTAACCATCAAAAGTGTGTTATCCGTGGGGGTTTATCTATNTTGCTCGTCGTTAGGAAATAAGGGTATGCCTTGTTATTAACCATCAAAAGTGTGTTATCCGTGGGGGTTTATCTATTGCCTTATCGCCATTGTGTATTGTGCACTAATTTCTCACACTGTTTCTATGGTACTTTTATTTTTAATAATAAATTATCATTGGTACCATATTTCTGTGCACGTTGCCAGCGTGGTTTATTACAAAATTAGAGGTTGGCAGCTATGACTTAATTTTCTTGCAGGACGGGGCCGCATCGCACGTTTATTTGTAGGTGCGTGATAATCCAAACGACAATATTAATTATTATTTAATTGTGCGCATGTTGAAGGGGAGCTCGTCTGTTCATCTTTGATTGTAATAAAGATCTTTGACTCTTGTTAAATATTATATAATTTTTGATTGTCTTGTATGCCACGTCATTTCCCGTAGCTGCGACGAAGAATTGAAATGTTAGAAGCTACTGTCGACTCCGAGATACTGTCATGTGTGCGTCAAGTGTCTCATCATAGGACTGGTTTTTACCTCGTTACCAAGGGAGGCTTTTTCGATCACACACCAAGTGAGGCGAAAACCTTTTGTGTTTCTCTGCCTGTTGCTGTGATACTTTATGCGATACCTGTTCCCGTTTATGTACAGAAGCGTTAGAAAATCCTGAAAGGACATACAAATGATTCTGTGTAACCGTGCTTACACAGACAGATGTATATGAGATAAAAATCCAAGTAGTATTGTTATACTCAGTGCGGGGTTCGCTTCCTGGGTCATGAAAATATATTTTAATTTTTTATTTAGAAGAAGTTTTAAATTATATTCTATAAACAATTCTGTAAATACGTATTTTTGTCAATCACAAATGATACGTAAGGTGTTACGAAAATCATCTAATACGAAATGTAAAATAATAACTAATTTTTTACAAATATTCTCTCGGAACAAACAAATATTTTTATGAGTTGATTTGATTGCCATTAAAATTATCTGATTGACGCATATGTATATACATATATATTTATATATTTATATCTGAGTGTAATTATATATAATTCTATGTGTTCTTCATAATAGTGCACATCTTACTTACCACAAAACGTTGACGACGTATTGTAACAGCTAAATTTGACGGTCACACTGATGAAAATAAATTATTTATATTNGTACCACAAAACGTTGACGACGTATTGTAACAGCTAAATTTGACGGTCACACTGATGAAAATAAATTATTTTTATTTATCTGGTTACAATTGAAAAATAACTCTTTTTGTGTTACGTGAGCGAAGAACGTTCATTTCTTGTATCGTTACTTCTGGCTCAAAAGAGACGAGTCTGCGTCCCAAGTATATTGCCATTTTTGTACCTAGCTAGACAGACGTAAATCACTTATGCTCGTAAACACATGATCAATGGGATATTTAAGGAGAGGAAGGAGTATCACAGAGAAAACAGAGCTGACCCACGTAATTAAATCTTATTTCTTGAGCAACACACGAAACAAAAAGTCTTCGCTCTAAATTACTTTAAGGCGTCTGGCAAAATTCATGTGTGGACGGGAAAAAAATTAATTAAATCCGCTGGCCCAAAATGAAAGCGATAATACTAAAAGACCCGTGTAGTAAAAAAAGAGCACTCCACGTCTACTTTGATCTTAGATNCCCAAAATGAAAGCGATAATACTAAAAGACCCGTGTAGTAAAAAAAGAGCACTCCACGTCTACTTTGATCTTAGATAAAACAAGATGTACGTCTTAGCAGGCCTCGTACTGCTGTGATGAGAAAGTTCAAAGCTGCGAGGGTAAAGCTTGAATTCGTGGCAAGAAAAAGGAAAGAAAAATTTAAGTTACTTCGGGGTTGCACTTGCGAGGTTCTCGGAGAACTACGCTCTAAACCCGAACCAGTGGGAAACCACTGCTTGTATTAGTGAAACAATATCACAAATTGAATAATTGGCAGCCAACTGCGTGCGGCGAATTAAATTGTTTATATTTAATTGAGGCAAATTATTACAAGAAATAAACATATTTCCATTAGTTCCTTTTATATTGTGCTGTTTCGCATAATTTAAAAATATTGGGGTGGACAGGTTATTAACCCTTATCAACTCGCTGTCAGACCGTTACCTTACCAACCGAGCTACTCAGCCAATGTTGACTGTCATCGGGAAAATATATGTATTATATTTACTATAAAAAAAAATTTCCTCTAATTGTACTTCTTTTATTTTCCTTTTTAGTTAAGTTGGTAACATGAAGATCGGTCAAACTAATGGTTCGTATAAATGCACTCACTTCACAACATTTTATGCAGTTTAAACCTTTAACCAAACTGTACGAACTTGATTGATAAGTTAGTGAAAAACTAGTTAATGTCGCTATTGCCTTGTAAAATGGCATTGTTAAAAGACGACACCAACATTCAAAATAATATGTATATTTTATTGGGTTTTATAAGTTTATGCGTAGTAATTTCATTTCATACAACTTTTTATAACTTATCCATCTTTCAAAAACAAATCACTGAAAAATAGCGAATGAAATGGTTGATGAACCGGTGGAAAGTGTCACTAAATCATGAGTGAAGGGAAACTTCAATTTTTTACTAATTCATCAGTTGAATTGACAGACGTGACTGTTGAGTAAGTTGGACGCAGGCCACTGTTTTAAACAGTCATATTCTCACTGATTCAGATCTAGAGCGTGTTTATCTAGTAACATTCTACATTTCCCTGATATTATTAGTCGAAATACCTATCATAGCGAAGAAGAGGCTTCTACCTTCCAGGTAACGGCTCACAAACAGCCGTGTAAAGTTTTTTCTTTTTAATGAATTATAGATTTCTTCGTAAGTGAGTGGTTTCTCGGTAAAGTGCATCGATTCAGAACAAAGATGTCCTTCCCAAGGGGAGTCACTCACATATTAATTATTCGTCGTTACCTATCATAATTTGATTAATGTTTGTTGGTAGCCTGCTTAGAAATGTTCATCTGAACACGTGACCCGAGAAAACCCGCTTTTTTGCTTCCTTGGCCAACAGGGCTAAGACTCTCGATAATCACATGCAATGTCAACGCCAGCAGACTGCTGGCCATTTTCAATAACTTCACAATATTTATCCTCCTGTTCTCTTCACTGAGAGAACTTCTATTCCAAAATATTTGCCAATTTTCAAGATAAGATGTTATGTCGGCCATAAAATCAATATTAGCCCTGCCAATGGACATATGTGAATCTCACGAAAAAAAAAAAAAAGAACTTCCTTCTTTTTTTTGTACGTTACATGTATTAACATATTATTTTCATTATTACAAAACGTTAGAAATTTACATAAAAATGTATAAAATTGCAAGAATTGCAAAGTCTCCCTTCTACATCAAGCATAAATACAAAAGTTTGTACAACATTATTTTCATATGGGAATTCAATCATAATAGTCGCAATCTGTACCTCCACAAAATTTCCGCTCCAAAATACGAGCTTTTATCTAAAATTCCACAATACTTTCCTCTCTTTAAAAGTATTTTCAAAATCTCACATAAAATTTCCCTCCAATGTGAGGGAAAATGTAAAGAATTACTTTGACTCTTTAAAGGACACAATTTTTTCTTTCTGAAGAACTGAGGGTTCTTCAACATACTTATCTTATATTTGTGTTTCCATGACCGCTGGCGGGAGTTGATTCCTCTCGTTCTCGGCCCCAGCCAGGGTTTTTAACCCCTTCCACAACGTAGACAGGAAGGGTAGAGATTGCTCCAGAATTACACTTCAATAAAATATTTCCGGTCCAACCTTTCCTGCCACGTCGCATCAACTAGAATTTGTCCACCAACTGAGCCAACAAGGAAACAGTGACGTCACAACGCAAGTAGCGCCCCACATCACCGGAACTATGGCTAGTCTTTATTCTCCAAACGGACGGCGTGGCCATGCTGCTGTACTCGTGGTCGGTGCTGTCGCGTCGGTCCCCATCGGACCTCGAAGTCAACCATCGTCGGCGATCCACGTATTTGCCACTACAGTGATGAAAAATTTTATCCAAGGTAGGGATAGACGTCTTGTAAATTTGCTGGTGCAGGCGTGTAAGAAACGTACTTTTCGATGCAGGGAAAGCGTCGGTGCCGGACATGACGTGACCGGACTTCTCGAACACCGGAACCACAGTTTTCATAAATTTATAGTTTTCGATTTTTATTCATAGCTACTGCCGTACAGTATTCAATAACGGAAATGTTTGGAGAATATCAAAATCAGAAAGTGATAATTATTTATCAGTATTACAACTTGCCTTTGAATGTTTAATAACATCACAAACATATGTTTTGGATTAAATAAGTTTTAGTGCCTATTTATATGCTCACTTATATTGAGATACCTGCCAAATGCTGAAGTTTGGAAGTAGGTATTGAATCTGCTCTGCGGCGTGAGGCGCCAGCACTTGATGCTAGCCCTCTGTGATAGGGCCTAGGAAAACGTCGATACTGCTGTCTCTAGGTCCAATTTACTAATAAATTACACTTTATTTGCGAGTTCACATAACCGAGTTTTATTGTTGCTTGANACGTCCACAAAACCCTTAATCCTTATTGCGGTCGTCCGCCTGCGAGCTTCGCCAGAGCATGTGTTCTGACGAATAAAATATAGGGACGCAGAATGTGTCAATCGTTCGTCTATGTTTACACGACAGGATCTGTACTATATACAATAATGCTTAAACACTTATGTCAATAATACGTAATAAATGCAGGAATATAACTATCTGATATGTTTTGGAAGTCAGAGTGGTTATAGTTGCATCACAACTGCTAGTAGTAACGAAGTACTAAAAATGGAAAAAGGGAATTAATTAGTAATCCATTAATTCTTACGTAAACACACTTGTGAAGTTTACAAATTCATAAGTGTTTATCTNAAGGGAATTAATTAGTAATCCATTAATTCTTACGTAAACACACTTGTGAAGTTTACAAATTCATAAGTGTTTATCTCTTATATCATTGAAATAAATTCAAAACTTAATTTCATTTACAATAAGTATATGTTTTTTTTTAAGTATCTATCTTTTGTCACGTAAATTTGAGTACACTTAATTATGTAGATACTTATTATACGCACACACAAAGTCTATTTTCAAATCAAATATCTTAATAAACTATCTTCAGATTTTTCTTTGGCTAATTTCATTGTTAACCATTTTTCACTGAGTTTGGCCACATGACGTCCGGTCGAACACAATGCAAGCAAACACTGAATTTCACTTCAAACAACAGAGTTCGCCATTGTAAAATATGGTGGCGTGCGCAATAAACAAAAAAAACCTTTGGTGGCAGTGAAAAATAACAGCATGCACACAACGTTAACATAACAAAAAAACTAAGATGAATGAACTGTTTCCAAATAATTGTAAGCCCTGACATAACTAACACACCACCCGCCAAAATTAAAAATTTTCCACACTAATAAGTCAATCACTGTACGCAAACTTCAATCAATGGTAAGGCGACGCAGCTTGACCGCAGCGCNATTTTCCACACTAATAAGTCAATCACTGTACGCAAACTTCAATCAATGGTAAGGCGACGCAGCTTGACCGCAGCGCAGGTCTTTAAACATGTCCCTGGTGCAGGTTCATAGTCTCTACCTTAGGTACACCATCGCTTCCAGAGTGCCGCATGCTGACCCGCCCCAGCTGACACTTGAGTTGAGGAAGGTTATCCTGTTTCAGTAGCACCAGGTCACCCACCTTGATCTCACCACGACTCTGGGCCCACCTTCCACGTGAATCCAGGGTGTGCAGATACTCCTTGTACTACCGCTGCCATAAGTGATGGGCTGCTTGCTACATCAGCTGCCACCTGTCCAGTCGCACCATTGGGAGGTCTGTAAAATTATCACATGGAGGCGCAGTCAGTGATGAACCAATAAGAAAGTGTGCAGGAGTAATGGCTTCTAGATCATTTGGGTNTTATCACATGGAGGCGCAGTCAGTGATGAACCAATAAGAAAGTGTGCAGGAGTAATGGCTTCTAGATCATTTGGGTCTGTAGAAGTTTGCACAATGGTCGTGATTTCAACACTGCTTCAATCTGAGTACAGATAGTAGCCAGCTCTTCAAATGTGAGGACCTGCTGGCCAACAACTCGTTTCAGGTGATATTTTGTCGACCTTATACCAGCTTCCCATAAACCGCCAAAATTCGGTGCAGATGGAGGTTTGAAATGCCACGGTTTTATCTTTTCGCCAAGCTGTTCGCAATTNGGAGGTTTGAAATGCCACGGTTTTATCTTTTCGCCAAGCTGTTCGCAATTCGGAGTTTATGAGTGGAGAAGTCATGATATATTAATGCAACTCAGATAGATAGTGACTTGCGCCCACAAAGTTGGTGCCACAATTGGTATAGATGTCCTTGCACATTCCTCGTCTGTACGTGAACCTGTAGAAAGCATTGACAAAGGAATTTATACTGAGAGCAGTCACAACTTCTAGGTAAACTGCCTTTGTCACATTAGCATTATGAAAGTTAGGTGCCTTGATTGCTAACTGACCTTCAAAGTCAATACTGATGGCAAGACAAGGTATAGCTGACCGTACACTTCTAGGGGGAAGATTCCCCGTANCTGACCTTCAAAGTCAATACTGATGGCAAGACAAGGTATAGCTGACCGTACACTTCTAGGGGGAAGATTCCCCGTAACAGGCTGGGTTGGTGTAGCATTGAATCTAAAATATCGTATGCACTTTAACACTCTTGCTTTCACAGTACTTTTTCCTGATAAAATCCAATACTCCCTGTGAATTGCAGACAGAGTAGCATTGGTTCCAGCATGTAGAGCTGAGGTATGATAGAAAAAAATCGCCAGGTTCGTAACATGACTTTTCTTAGGCAGCAGCACTGGAATTTTTTGTACCACAACTGACATCGGAGTTCTGTAAGCATCCTCCCACATGCACAATTCCCTCTGAATCGAGGAATGGGCATAGTCTTCTAAGACTAGGTGAGCACACCTTCTCTTGGGTAAAGAGTTCTATGTCATCCTGAAACGAGTCTTGCTGAACTTGCTTCAAATACAGCACTCGTGAATGCTCCAACTCTGCTGTGCTTAGTGGTCCAACACATTGCTTAACAGCCGACGTCTTCAGATTCGTAATAAATCTAACTACATTGAAAAACACTCTCTGAACCTTGGACCAGGAGGAGAACTTTTTAATACAATCCTGAATACTGAGTCCTTTTAATTTACACACAAATGAAATAACACTCGTGACCTTCATCTCCACTTCATGTTCTTGTTGGTATGGTGCAGGGTACTCACTTGGCCAGTAACTCTCTTCTGATGTCAGCCATTCCGATCCTTGCCACCACTGCAAATGCCCAAAAAGATCACATTGGTTGATGAGCCCCTGGAAGCACAGTCAGCTGGATTGTCTCGCGATTGAATATATCGCCAGTTAATTGCAACTTTACTTTCCCGAATGTGTGCTACCCTGTTTGCCACAAAGGTCTTCAGTGTGTGCGGAGCCATCCTGATCCATGCTAAAATAACACTTGAGTCACACCATGCTGTAATACTTTCAACTTTAATGTGCTTTGAGAGAATACCTTCTGCTATCTCAATAAATTTCAAAAGGAGATGTGGTCCGAGCAACTCTAGACGAGGAAGAATGACAGTTTTCAGTGGTGCTACACGAGATTTTTCGGGCAAAATATGTACCATTGTCTCACTGCTGACCGAACTTCNATGACAGTTTTCAGTGGTGCTACACGAGATTTTTCGGGCAAAATATGTACCATTGTCTCACTGCTGACCGAACTTCATAGATATACAACCACTGTAAAGCCATTATTTGAGGTATCACTGAATCCATGAATCTGATAGGCTTCTTAGTTTGCTGGAAATACAAGGCAGGAAATGCCAACTTGGCTGAGAACTGGAATCTGGGTAATGAATAATTGCCATACCTCCTTCACCTCATCAGGTGTAACTGCGTCCCAGTTACTACCCAGGAGCCATAGTTTCTGAAGGAATAGCTTTGAACGAAACACAACCAGTGTAATCCTGCACAAAGGGTTGTAGATTTGTGCAATTTCAAAGAGGATGACACACTTGGTTACGATTGTAGTTGCTTGGTCAATGTGGTACGAGTATTCATCAGTGATTTCATCCCACTTAAGGCCTAGCATATTGATCACTTCCTTGTCTTCTTAAAGATTAACTGGACACACTCTGTTACACTCGGGCATGGCCTCGATTACAGACATACAGTTGCTTGTCCATTTCCTTAACTGAAAATCTTCCTGCTTAAGTAGGTCATATGTCAATTAGTTCTCTCTGCAAGGTAAGGGCTTCTGAAACTGAGAATGCACCATTTATAATGTCACCTACGAAGATTTCCTCCATAACAGCTTTTGGTACATTAGGTTATTTGGCCTGTTCATTTATGGAAAGCTACTGTAGAGCTCTAATGTCTAAAAAAAAAAGGGGGACAGAAAAGACTCCATATGTAACAGTATCGAGTTGATATGTCTGGATTGGTAGTTTTGGATTCTCTCACCACAGAATCACTTAATATGGCTAGTATTCTGAATGTGCAAATACCTGATGGTAGAAATATGTGTAGTAAATACTACTGGATGGAGACTGAAATTAGTTATGATTTCAACTACGTCCCTTTGTAGTTCCGGCCCGGCNGAAAGCTACTGTAGAGCTCTAATGTCTAAAAAAAAAAGGGGGACAGAAAAGACTCCATATGTAACAGTATCGAGTTCATATGTCTGGATTGGTAGTTTTGGATTCTCTCACCACAGAATCACTTAATATGGCTTGTATTCTGAATGTGCAAATACCTGATGGTAGAGATATCTGTAGTAAATACTACTGGATGGAGACTGAAATTAGTTATGATTTCAACTACGTCCCTTTGTAGTTCCGGCCCGGCCATTAGCACATGATTGAGAGAGTTTCCAGATAAGGTAGGAGCAGAGGCATCAAATACAACCCGTAATTTTGTTGTGGAGCTTATTTCCTTAACGACACAATTATGAGGAATGTAATATATTGTATGTAACTCAGAAACTGCCTCCGAGCAGTGCACGTGCCCCAATACCTCGTATTCATTCATGAATGCATTTTGATTTCTGGCTGGCTGCTGAGGCGACATTATAAACAGTTTAGCATGGTTCCTGCCTGGAGATATGAGTCTAACCACATAACTACCTTCAGGATTACGGCTGTGAGTCTGAACAAGGTTGTGTTCACACTCAGCATCCTATGGAATAGCATACTTTTCAGGCAGGCAAGTCCTCACCTTCCCAAAACATTTTTAGGTTGTCTGTGAGACTCAGCTGTGCCACAGTGAAAAATAAGACAACACCATTGGTGGCAGCAACTGCTCTTTGGTCAATCCTCCCCATATGAACCCAGCAAAAAACAGTATGCAGAGCCTTAGGAAATCCCTGTGGGGCTTGATGTCGCCCACCATCAACTAAGTCTGGGTAAACATTGGCTCCCAACAGATTGTCAACTGGCCCAGGAATGTTAAAATTAAGGTCGGCCAGTTTCAAACCCTCATATTCTTGCCGCATCTCATAGGGCAACTGTACAGCAGGCAACTCTGATGCAATGTCCTTTAAAATTAATTCTTCTGTTACAACACTGGGTTCAGTCCTCTGCAAAGGCATCAAGGCAGTGTCACCTTACTCCTGTTAGCCTTAACAACTGAGTGGTTAAATTCTTGATAAATGTGACATTCATTCACTAAGGGGGATAAAAACAAATTTTGCATATATGCATTATTTAATAACAAAACCAAATTACCAATATTTGCATTATATAATATTTTTAAAAAATTTTATTTTTATTTTTTTATAAATGTATTTATAAGTAGAGGAGAAATGGGGACTTTGGNGGAATGTAATATATTGTATGTAACTCAGAAACTGCCTCCGAGCAGTGCACGTGCCCCAATACCTCGTATTCATTCAGGAATGCATTTTGATTTCTGGCTGGCTGCTGAGGTGACATTATAAACAATTTAGCATGGTTCCTGCCTGGAGATATGAGTCTAACCACATAACTACCTTCAGGATTACGGCTGTGAGTCTGAACAAGGTTGTGTTCACACTCAGCATCCTATGGAATAACATACTTTTCAGGCAGGCAAGTCCTCACCCTCCCAAAACATTTTTAGGTTGTCTGTGAGACTCAGCTGTGCCACAGTGAAAAATAAGACAACACTATTGGTGGCAGCAACTGCTCCTTGGTCAATCCTCCCCATATGAACCCAGCAAAAAACAGTATGCAGAGCCTTAGGAAATCCCTGTGGGGCTTGATGTCGCCCACCATCAACTAAGTCTGGGTAAACATTGGCTCCCAACAGATTGTCAACTGGCCCAGGAATGTTAAAATTAAGGTCGGCCAGTTTCAAACCCTCATATTCTTGCCGCATCTCATAGGGCAACTGTACAGCAGGCAACTCTGATGCAATGTCCTTTAAAATTAATTCTTCTGTTACAACACTGGGTTCAGTCCTCTGCAAAGGCATCAAGGCAGTGTCACCTTACTCCTGTTAGCCTTAACAACTGAGTGGTTAAATTCTTGATAAATGTGACATTCATTCACTAAGGGGGATAAAAACAAATTTTGCATATATGCATTATTTAATAACAAAACCAAATTACCAATATTTGCATTACATAATATTTTTAAAAAATTTTATTTTTATTTTTTTATAAATGTATTTATAAGTAGAGGAGAAATGGGGACTTTGGTGCAAGGGTTATGGGCTCAGAGAATCGGAGCAGTTCATGCTCTGTCATTTTGGTCCCCCAGCGGCCATCTTGACCTCCATCTTGGATTCATGTGACCATGTCCTTGACCTTCAACGCTGGTAACCTAAGACCCCAAAAAACCAGAAAACTCCAAAAATCCAAAAATATCCAAACATTTTAAAAATTCCAAAAAAAAATCCTAAAACTTTATAAAATTACCGTTTTAAAATTATTAAAAAACGTATATAAAAAATTTATTTAAGAGTAAACATAATTTTATTGATGTTCCCCACACCCTCTCCTCCAGCACTCATTTCACCATCTTTGTAAGTGCAATGTAATATCTTGGAAGACGTCACAGCCACCATTCGCCATTTTGGTCTGTTCTGTCCGCAATCTTGGTAGGTTCAGTCCGCCATCTTGGTAGGCATCACAGCGACCTTCCACAGTTTTGGTTTTATCTTTGTCATTCGTTTATACATTACTGGAGTTTATTTTTCACCTTTTTTTCGAACGCCGTTTTGGTTTTTTTTCATTTGTCATTTATTTTACATTGCTGGTGCTGTCCCCAGCACCGCGCCCAGCAGACGACTGACCACATACACTCCCCCTTCCAATATATTTAATTGATCAATTGCCCCACCCTTGATTCTCATTGAACAACTGCCCACCCCTTCCAATATATATATAATTTCTCCGCCAATGTTTCTCAGTGGCTAATTACTCGGGTGGTTTCAAAAACCTTCGTTCCGACCAATTGGCGGCCTACTTTAAACACGAGGGTGGACTATTTTTTCCCCCTTTAAAACTGTTTACAAGACTCACCCCGAGCCCCCTCGGTTAGCAGTCATTTTTATCGCTTTCGTTCCTTTTTCGCTATTTCAAGAGGAAAGCCCAGTGACCATTTCGAAACTTGCAGGGTTTCAAAAAAGCATGCTAAATTTACGATAGCCACATAGTTAAGTGAAGAAAGAAATAACAGCAACAGCAACGTAGAAGAAAATGGAGATAATGTTATTCAGCTTATTCGCACCAGAAACAACTTCGTCACTGCCGTCTACTAGCACGAACCCACAACCATCAGGCAACCCATACCAGGCTCCATCGGCCAGAACGTCCTACAACTTATTCTCTCCCAGCTTCGTAGAGAGCTCCATCAGTTCCGACTTCGAATACAGTGATATCAAAAAAAAAAAAACGGAAGTGTTCGTTGTCGAATATTCTCCATTCTGGTCAGAAGACATGAGTAAGTACAGTGCACTGATATGTGGGTACCGATGCGAAAATTTTCGAGATGCTCGAGGCATTCTGCAAATTCCATCTCGTGATGGCACAATTCATTAGCTTTGCTGCTACGATGATTTCGAAGGCTGTTATGTGCGGGACACATTGACGTGCGAATATAAATATCGTTACGTTTACAATGTACGCCCTAACACTACGCTTCCTTGTTTTCTGGAGGAGTTGGTAAAACTAAATCGTAATTTCCGCATATGCAAGGCAAGAATGTACGAAAGTGTAGTGTACAAACTTTTCCGGTAAAGTAAAAATAATTATGTTTGCACATGTTATGAGAAATGCGATGGATATAACCATGTCGTCAAAAGGCAAGGTTTCCTAGACTGGGCTCCACCTGAACGCCTTTTGCATACGAATTGCCGAGACCTTCCATCAGGTCTTCTCGCAACGGTGGAGCATGTCCTGGTGATAAGTTCATTCCCGAGAAAATTCTATAATTTATGTTTCGCGTGCGAAATATGCCATGCCTTCTTAACTAACGTTAAGCCTATTATGAATGAACGGCGCACAAACTTCTATACATCATATTTACCCTGTGCGCTGGCTTTAATTTTGTTTTAAAGGTGTGTGGAGTGTATATGACGTGAGTTTAATTTTTTTATGGAATGTATCGTCTTTTTCCACGAATCAGTAAGGTAACGGCAATAATTTTTTTCATCACTTTGTTATGTCTGTTTTTCATAGATCAGTAAGGTAACATGAATATATTTTTTTTATCAGTAGAGTAACACGTATATTTTTCTTAAGTATCGAATCTGGGCCCTCTTGTCAGTGTGCCATTGTGTGTATTCTCGAATGGGCTAAAGACAAAATTATGTTTTTTTTTTCTGGTTAATTAAAGTTTGTATGATAAAATAAATACGCATTCGTGAATTCTTTTTGCAACTTATTAAAGTTTTACATGATAAATGAAAAAGCAGTCAATTTCTGTTTTAATAATACATTTAACGTATCTAGTATGACGCCACTGCTGTAGGCGAGCTGCTCCCCTCCTTTCCCAGGCTCCAGGTGGGCCGCGCGCCCACCTGCTGCGTGTTCAGCAGGAAGAGAAAAAAGTACATCTTATGCACAGCTGCCAAGTGGTGAATACAGCATGTGGTGCCAACCTTAACTCAGTCCATCGCTGCCCCTGTTACATCACATGTCTAATGATCATTTTTGATGCTGCCTTCGTTTGCAAAGTGGTTTTCCCCTTTTTCTTTAATTTATTCTTTAAATAATTACATTTGCATGTAAAATGTATCATATGTTGTTTTATGTACAACTAAAGCCTCATTGAATATTTTAATTTTGTTTTCTTTAAATTATAAGAAAACTAATATATACTAAATAATTTTGTTTAACTTGTGTGAAAAGGACCTTTTTTTAACACTTTTTAATATGCACACACATCACAATATTATTCTTCTTCTGCATAATATAAGGAATACTTTTTTTTACAAAAGTTTATTCTAAGAGACTTGGAGGGCATTATACAAATAACATTTTCTTTATTGGTTTCACATAGTTTTTTTTAATGTACCACAGGTTTTCATAACTCCACATTCTTAGGGTTTCGGAATTAAACGGAGCACAGAAACATCTTTGATTTTTGCTCTGGTGAAGTCTTGTGGCGTACGTCTCGATGAGCTGTCGAAACGGCGGGCAGCAGCAATGCTTTTGAAGGTCTACAAAGCTCGTTACGATGGGCATGCATTGCGTATCGCCGATTCTTGGCGTCTTAGTAACACATACACAGTGTAATAGGGAATTATGGTAGAGTCCAACGTTGTCAGACGAAAAATTTCGCTTTCTCGTCTTCCCCACTGTACAAGAAGTGAAAAACTTGGATGTTGCAAAACATTCCATACGATTTTGTTATATGAAAGAAAATTTTCCCTTGCACACACTGAGATTCACAAATTCTTTACAAAAATATTTAAAACTTCACAGAGGTCCATAAACACAGAGAACCCGTGTTCTGGGTTGGTTTCCTTGACGGATATTGCTTGCCCGTAAATTTCTTTAAGGGGACCATCTTCCATGGGGACAACTTGCAAATAGATAACTTACACGGGGATGTCATCTTCTACAGGGAGGGCGTCTTCAACGGGGACGTCATCTTCAATGGGTGCTGACGTCGCGAGGGATGCTCGGTGGGCCTTGCACCAACCCCTGCGATGCGGCGTGTCGGGAACCGAGGTGGTGCAGCCCTCGAAATACTCCTTGCACGGGTGGCAGTCCCGTATGTCTTCGTCCCGCTGCAGGTAAATACTTAAATGTGGTCGAAATTACGTAAGGTGCGTAGACCAGGATAAATTATTTAAGCAGGTACGGTAATTCGCCCCGTTTGTCCAAGGTACTAAGCAAGCGCGCCCTTTCTTAATGCCAAAATGGCCGAGAGGATTTAATAGCCTCTCGGACAACATGCGTACATTTCTAAGAGCGAGAAAAATTACTGATTTTGCACCCCAAGGGGGCTCGAGGTGCGTCTTTTAAAGAGTTTTAAGGGGAAAATAATAGTCCGCACTCGTGATTAAAGTAGGCCGCCGATTGGTCGGAACGAAGGTTTCTGAAAGCACTCGAGTAATTAGCCAATGAGAAACATTGGTGGAGCAATTAAATATTTTGGAAGAGGG